>OMNN01071539.1:0-11844 GCA_900302755.1 Chromis chromis | reverse complement strand
ACACACACACACACACGCACACACACACACACACACACACACACACACACACACACACACACACACACACACACACACACACACACAATTACACTAATCATAATTACTACTTAAACTTAACCTTAAACCAAAAAAAGTAACGATTTACCTTATGAATACTCGTTTCATCCCCAAAAGGGAGCTGGGTCTCCACAATGTGATTATACTAACACCAACATGAGTAATACAAGTACACACACACACTTATGCACACACATACACAAAGAAACATCGCCTCTTCATTTCAATTACAGTTGCTTCCTTCTCTGACTTTTCTTCTGTTTTTCCAGCTTTCTCACGGCTAATTGTTTGATCAATAGCTTTAATGGACCGTTGATATTTTATAGATGACTCTGTGTGCGTTTTTGTGTGTGTTTAGATTCCGTGTGTGGTGCCAGGCCGTGATCTCTCACAAAATATTCGACCACGTGGTTCTGGTTTTCATCTTCCTCAACTGCATCACCATCGCTCTGGAAAGACCTGACATACAGGCCGCCAGCACGGTAAGACAGACGGAACACACACAGCCTGCAATTATCAGGCGTTCTAGCTGCGTCTCTCAGTTTCTGCCTTTCATAAATGATACGCCAACTTATTAATCAAGGCAGATTACAACAGATGAGGAACAATTCAGGCCCCAGTGATACTTAACATACAAGACAAAGAGAAAAACTTCTGCTATTCAAAAAAATATCAATTTTACTAGCAATGCATGAAATAAGACACTTGTCTCAACTAGGTGTCAGCAAGGTAGTTTCTTGAGAAGGTATGAATACAGGCCATAATAAAGGAGAGATGGAAATGCATAAATCAAATCAACAATAAATGAGAAAGCAAAGGAAATAAACAGTATGAGGCCAGACTACATTATAAGGGAGGCTAGTGTTTAGTCATGAGTAAAAAGAGGATGTTGTCACAATATTTGTAGGCACAGTATGACCAAACCACCAATACACCCAGCGCAATTTCATACCAAATCATCAACCAGCTGTCATACAACTCTTAAATGTACCTTCTCACAGCAAGCTAAAGTGAGTCAAACCACCCTATAATAAAGCACACAATTCAGATGACTAACTCTGCCACTTTAACACAGCAGAAAGCCCCACAAGAAAAATACCAGAGAGTAGTCCACTTGATGAGTCAAAGGCACACTAGACTGTAATAACTCTGGGGGGGAAAAAACATGGTTGGCTTTTCAGTTAGTGGCTTTGTTTAACAAAACATAGAAGCACATTAATACATGCAAAAGGATACTTTACAAGAAACATTTGATAGAAAATATACAATGTAAAAGTGATGAATATACCTTGCTGGACTGGAACTGTATTTATAAAGATCCTGTTAACATTGTATTAAAAAGGGCTGAAACCGGTATGCTTGAAGTTACCCTATTAGAAAGCCCAAGATGAGCACCATTTGACTTGTTACAGAATTTGCCCCCAAAGGTTACCATTCCTGTGACAACCAAACGATTGCTTTATGCTACACCAGTGGTTTGAACACAGCAGAGATCAGTTGGCTGGGTGCCTGAGTAATGTTGTTTTCACTGTTATTTTCAACTGGCCTGCGTACAGATTGAGCCAGATTAAAGGGGGTTTGTGTGGTGACCTGCTGTAGTCCGATGGGAATGAGAACAGGGGAGGGGATAGACGACTGATTGTGTAGTTAACTAGACCTCTGGTTGTATTGGAGCTGGTGGGTCTCAGTTAGCAAGCTGTGAAGTCTAGAGGTTGAATGTTAACCATCATTCCACTGCCTGTTTCACTTTAATCTTTTGGTCATTTTCCTTTAATTTGGGCAAACTGTGCCGTTCAGGTGAAGGACAGTCAGGAATGTGAACAGTGGCAGGCGAAGGGAGAATTTCAAGCTCTGTCTTATTAATATAATATAATGATATAATATTTTTTCCTCTGGCTCAGCTCTTGTCCTTTGTCAGATTTTGTAAACCCTTTCTTTCACATCCCAGTCCCAGACATCCTGGATTTTATTGCATACAAGTGGATACTTCCTTCAGAAGATTAGGGTTTTCTGTCAGCTACCGGTTTCACTCATATGCAGTCTTCAGTCTTTTCTCAGCTGCACAATCATAGGTGGATCCTTGGTTTTTTGACATTAAGCTGGTGGAAACATGTTCTGTTGTGTTGTGTAGAGAAAGAATCTGAGGCAGGTGCTGTTCACTTTTCTTTCCAGTTGTCAGGTCACAGAGTAGGTCATCCGTAATGTGATTGAAACTCTCACACTAACTGTTACCATCAGGGTGGTGTAGTGTGGTGTGGCTCTTTTGGTTCTTTCCTTTAAGGGCTTACATGTTAAACCATTTGTTTGTGGCCAGAGGTCAGATACATTTGGAGAAATTTGGAGAGGACATTCTTTAGGGGTTGCGACGGTGGTCTGTGCTCTGTGGGTTGATCGACTGTAGCTACCAGGGACTCGTTAGAGTTGTGGCAGGATTTCTCGATATGCTGCCACAAAAAATATCCCTCTCTCACAGCGTTTATGGTCCCTTTATGTCCATGGTTATCGTGGAGACGTTGAAGAATCTAACCCTTAAGAAACTCTGGCAGGATATGCTGAAAAACTTCTCCATCTGTTTTTGGTGATCCGAATGCAGCAATATAAACTTTTGTCTTTCATACGAATCTGTTCTTATCATTGGACATGTTTGCAAATGTCTTGGAACACAGAATAATAATGCTCAAAGCACTTGATCGGCTTCCTGTTGTGCTTGACAGTCTGCTTTTTCCTGCTTTGGGAGAGCTTGAGTTGCCAAAGTAGTAAAAAGGTCCTGAGGTGGAATCTGTAGCCAAAGTTTTTGTTCCCAGATCAAATTAGGTCCCTTGATGCCAGGGGTTACTGAAGAAAGTAGTCGTATGTGGGCTAAAGGCTGGCCTCAGTTGGTCTCTCAAGAGTGTCTGAGTATAGAAAGAAAGGCCCATGTGAGCTTTCTCTTGACAAACGACTGTTATTCATGGGTAAAGTGATTGCAGTAAGCTTGAAAAACTATAGTCTCCTAAAGGTTTCCTTCCATAGGAACTAGTGGACTTATCAGTTTAGTGTTATGGAGTGTCAGTTCAGAAGAGGACCAAAATGCAGGACACCAGGCACCCAGGCAGGATTAATGAACCAAACTCACTCCTAGAGATAACAGAGGCTCCAGAGGCAGGGAAGCAAACAAATGCCAGCTGGAGAACCTACGTTCTAAGAAGTCCAAAGAAAGACCAAAAACTAAAGGCAGACACAAGTAACACAGGCAGGGAATCAGTGAACAACAAACGCAGCTCAAACTCAGGTAGAATAATAGAAGAACTGACAAAAAGAGAAGGGAAAGCATACAGAGACAAGGGAGGCAAGACACAGATGAAACAGCCTGGGAGGAGAAAACAATCTCAGCGGCAAGAAAACACAGGAAACAAACAAGGAAGGTGAAGTTAAAGAGAAAAAATGACCTGCAACAAAACCAAAAACAAGACATTTAGTCATCTGCAAAGCTTTCAACTGAATACGCGTCACATCAGGTGGTCTGTAACTGTGGGTTTTTGGTGTTTGCTAGATGATTTTGTCCCATTCATTTTGCAGAAACCTTTCACTGGTTACATATCACTAAAGTATACACCATAAGCCCCAATGCAACACCCTCTTAAATTTACAAACTTCCCGTCTAACACAACAGATTGTTCGAAAAGAGAACACCTGCTGCTGTCAATCTAAACTGTACATTCACAGGCATTGTCTCATATTTATGCCAACAGGTTCACTATACGTGGGTTAACAATCAATCTCACTCTCCCCTTCAGGAGCGAGTGTTTCTGAGTGTGTCCAACTACGTTTTCACTGTGATTTTCCTAGCAGAGATGACCGTTAAGGTAAAGGACATTGTTTATCTTTAATTCTTTTCTTTATTCTTAGTTGCAGCCCTAATGTGCAGGTCAAGTTGTGTTTTTTTTTTAACTCTACAATGTTTTCACCAGGTTGTAGCTCTTGGTTTCTGCTTTGGGAAGCAGAGCTACCTCCAGTCCAGTTGGAACATTCTGGATGGTTTGTTGGTGTTTGTGTCTCTGGTCGACATTTTGGTCTCTCTGGCGTATACTCGCGGAAACAGGATCCTGGGAATTCTCAGAGTCCTTCGCCTACTACGAACACTTCGCCCACTCAGGTATGTAGTGTATTTCTTTGTGTGTGGATGCTGGCTGTCAATCACAGTCACTGCAATTACTGGTACTCAGAAGAAATAAAAAACATATTTTTGTGTCTGTGTTTGTGTGTTCCAGGGTGATCAGTCGAGCTCCAGGTTTAAAGCTGGTTGTGGAGACTCTCATCACCTCTCTCAGACCGATCGGAAACATTGTCTTGATCTGTTGTGCCTTCTTCATTGTCTTTGGCATCTTGGGGGTTCAGGTAATAACAACTACTCACTGCAGACATGTAAGCTGGCTAGAGATCCACTGCACACAACACTAATGATACTGCTTTTTTTATTGTTATCCCTTTGCCGGAGAACAAAGTTTTACACCCTCTGTGGTTTAAATGCCGGCTGCATATGTGAATTGTGTCTTGAATACCCAGTGGACAATGGGCTTTTGTTCCTCATGAGTGTGAGTTTTGAAAGAATGACAATTAGGTTAAGTGTGAAAAGGAACAACATGACCCCCAGGCCAGCTATTAGCCAGGCACTCAGGGAAAACCTCTGATAAGAACGTGTTCTATGAGACGTCCTTTTATTCCTGGCATTAATTGCTGAATGTTTAAAAAGCCTCGAGCTCCAATGCAATTGAGATAATTTGTTAATGGCAGCCAAATAGCCCTGCAGACCTCTCTTTCTCTCTTTCTCTTTCTCACTCTCTAGCTGTTCAAAGGGAAGTTCTATCATTGTGAAGGTCTAGACACAAAAAACATCACCAACAAGTCTGACTGTCTGCAAGCCAACTACCGCTGGATACGAAGGAAGTACAACTTTGACAACCTTGTTCAGGTACTGACTAATAGACTGGTGGTGAGATGAGGCAAGATGGGAAGTGGGATATCGAGAGCCGAGACATCAGTATGTCACTGTGGGCTGTTTTGAAGGAATTTCTCTCTACCTGTGCTCATATTTAACACAAGTATTATCAAATTACTCCACCTATGCTATCGTTTTATTTACATTTGACAGACAGGGGTTGTCTTAAGCATAAGCACTAGATACCTACATTAACAAACTAAACATAACCCTCTAACTGTGTCTTCAAAAAGCAAGGTGTTGCCACTAGCAGGTCGTCTTATAAATGGTAGTATAATATTTAAATCAGCTATAAAGACTGAATATGCATCTTCTACTGACAGTCTCTCATAAGGAGAGAGAGTTACGAGGCACATTGCGTGAATGCTAATATCAAAAAATCTCAATGTAATAATATTTGGACCCGTGTATGTTGATTTACTGTACATCTCTGTTTCCTTCCCAGGCTCTTATGTCTTTGTTTGTACTGTCGTGTAAGGACGGCTGGGTCAACATCATGTATGATGGTCTAGATGCGGTGGGAGTGGACCAACAGGTAATGATGTGAGGAATGTGCAAAGCCGTTAAGCAGACTTACGATCAAATATTTGCAAATGACTTTATCAGCAACATTAAGCCTGATCCACTGTCAGTCCTTTGTGTATTATAACCCATTGTGCTGCTCATTGAGGATTCATACTAACTCTCCTCTCTACTGGGATGTTATGCAAAACGTTACATGCAAAATAATATATGACAGTATTTTTTTTTTTTAAAGAAGCTGTAATTCATGCTGAAAAATATCGTATCCTGCTTTCAGCTAAGTGCACACTCAGAATGCAAAAAGAATGGTTGTAGAATTAAATGACAGTGGATTAGTAATGATGGATTCTAAATGAAACTATGGCCCAACATTAGCGTTTATAGCCAAAGCTTCAATTAGTGTTGTTGTCATCAGATCCAGGGCTGCCTGTGGTGCAGAGTGCTGCAGCAGTGTGTCTTAGTGTGGATCGTCATTTTTTGCAACAGCATAATTAATCGAGTGACTGGAAACCCGGGGATTAAAACTTTTATTTGTGATATTATCAGGAAAATTCATGACTCTGCTCCACTAACAATGGATTTATCCTTGCAAAGTTTGGAAAGTTTACCAAGGTTACCCAGAGGTTTCCAGAGAATTCACAGTGTTCTAGTTTTGGTTTAGGAAATTGGGGCTTGTGTCTTGCCTGCTGGAACCAGGTTCATCGCACGAGGACCAAATCATAGTTGTTTTTTTGTGTCTTTACTGAGCAATGCATGGATAAATAATAAAACCTGACAAGCAAATTGTTTCTTCTCTGCTCTTCTCTTCTCAGCCTGTAAGAAACCACAACCCCTGGATGCTCCTCTACTTCATCTCCTTCCTGCTCATCGTCAGCTTCTTCGTCCTCAACATGTTCGTCGGCGTCGTGGTGGAGAACTTCCACAAGTGCCGGCAGGACCAGGAGGAGGAGGAGGCCCGCTTGCGGGAAGAGAAGAGGCTCAAAATGATAGAGAAAAAGCGCAGGAGTAAGGAGAATGGAGGGGCTGGTCGGTAGTCTATTTTTCTGAGCACTGCCTGCTTTCAGAGCTTGAAAAAAGAGAAAGGGAATGACAAAGAGACAAAACAGGGAAATGGACTTGAACGTAAAACAAGGGAAAGTTTAAAAGACTGGCTAGCTCACGCAAACAGTGATTGATCACTAACAGAGGGCGTGGGCTATGCCATTCTAATGCATGGAAGAGCATGACTGCAGCCCAACCCAAACCCTCCCCTAACACTGCATGGAAAACTGGATTAACTGTATTAACCTAACTAAAACTTTGTATGCTCACTCTTTAAATAATTGAACTGCCACCACTGTAGTGTAAAAATTACAATAGCAGCAATATTTGAAGTGCTTAGATGATATCTTAGACATCTTTTTTTAATACTGGTCCTGCTCCAGAATAATAATTTCAAGTATTTTATAGATCTGATTACTTTCAAAGACCACCTTTGTAGTACTTTCTGCATGTGGAAGTAATCAGTGGCTACTTTCCTCGATATGTCTCGGGAAATTTTGCTAGCAAAATTTTCATTGGTGAACCGATGCCCCCATCCTCCCTCTGAATGCATGAACAGCACCGACCCTGAGGCGGCTCTCGACAGTCGGAAGAAGGACATTTTCCTGTAAACGTGCTTTGACTGGCAGACTCAGAAACATAGCAGACATATTGGCTGCTATACCTGCAAGTATCACAGCTGTTAGTAGATGTTAAGTTGGTTAGATACAGATGACTGTCATTTACAGCTTATAGAGAGTACGAGCACATGCTGAAACATAAGAAACACACCACCTATTGCATAAGTGGGTCGGAATACAGAAAAGTAACGATGCAAACTGAATTGTGATAATATGTAGAGTTAAACAAAGTAGAAGCACATGCTTTTATCTCCATTTACCCTATTACAGTATTACATTCTAAGGCAGTATATGGTGTGAGCAGAACTCTTTTTCATCTAGCACCATCTCTCACTGCTAGAAAAAAAAAATATCTCCAGGGTTTGGCCATACAGTAAGTCCAAACTCACTTATCAATCCAAAAAAAACTAAAGGTTTTGGACTATTGAGATTTATTTTTTTCCTTTAATTATGCTATTAAAGACGAGAGTGGCTCCGGTGTTTGTTCAACATCACAGACAAGATCTCAGACTAGAATTGTTGAATGACTTTAAAAGCGAGGCAGTGTGGATAGATTCATTTAAGATTACAAACCTAGACATTGAATCAAAGAGCACTTGATTAGAACCTTGTAACGACTTTAGGATCCAGTTTCTGCAAAATTGTGTTGTTGAACAAACCCTGTGCAGCCCCTCTACATTATGGACCTTTTATCAAAGGCATGTAAGCATGCAGCAGATAGACAGGGCATGGTGAACATGGGAGGGTGACATAAACATGCACGTACAAAACCATCAATATGGACATGTGAGTATACAGTCTGTCAAAACCTAGTTGGGACTTTGGGTGACAAATACCCTTTTGATAAACAGCAGTTGACTTAAAGCCCATTTATTATTCAAAAGCAGTAGTGCATCTCACAGTTCCCTCATGTCTATCAAAACCTAGTCTGTAGTCGGGGTTTCAGTGAAAACACTGACTCTCCTATTGTGGTCTGAATGCAAAGCAGAGACTTCTAACCCTGACAAGAATACAATTATTAGAGGTGATGAATCTTTTAAAACGATACTCCCAGTGATGGAATACTCCAAGGGAGGGCTGTTAGCCATTCATCTCAGCCAGAAAAGACTAAAATCCTTTTTATTTTTTCAGTAAATAAGCCTACAACATGTTTATTCATGCATGAAATATGGTAAAAGGGAGAATCGCTTAAACTAGCTAGGAGGCCTTGAAACAAATGCTATACTGTCTTACTGTAGTTTCACCTGTTATCTTGTGTTTTGGCACTTAGATATAGAGAATTTGGTATGAAACAATCTTACTTGGACACTTTGCTCACATTCTGTGCCTGCAGCATTTTAAATAAATGTACAATCCTCACACTGAGGCAGTGCACTATGCTGAGAATAAACCCAGGTGACTTCAGAATGCGAACTACTTTATTGATCCCTGAGGGGAAACTGCTTACATTATAGTTGCTCCCCTCAAAGCCTTAGAAATATAAAGAGTACAAAAATGTATAGATAAATAGAAAAATATGTGTGTATATATAAACGTAAGTAGAAGAAGTATATGCAAAAAATGTCAAATGTGCATTGAATTAGGTTTATTTGTCCCTGAGGACTGTAATCTGCAATTTGTATCCAAGAAATAGTCATTTGAGCTAAGAAACTGCAGTCAATCTAAATATTTGATCGCCTTAAATGCATAAATCTAATTAGCCCAGCTGTTACTCTCATGTCCTTTCTTATTTAAACATCCCACACTAGCAGTAGTGTGCACAGACTGTCGGAGGAACAGGGACAATAATGCAAAGGGGGCACCGCCACCGTGAGCGAGGTTACAATTAGATAACCAGCGGGGCATCAGGGCTGTGTGTGGAATACTGTTAAGGGACAATATCTTGGTTGAATAGAAGTAAAACAAGAGAACCTTTACAGCTTTAGCAAAAAGAAAGTGGTGGTTGCCTTCCCTTTGCCCCTCTACCTCCCTGTGCAAACTACTGGATATGTAATATTTCATATTCAGAGCACAGCTACTAACACTTGCACTCTGTCTGTCTCTCCCTGTTTCTTTGGCTTCTTTTTTTTTTTTTGTGGTTTGTTTCTGATCTCCAGAGGCCAAGCAGAGGCCCTACTATGCCGACTACTGTCCCCTGCGTCTGTACATCCACACACTGTGCACCAGCCACTACCTGGACCTCTTCATCACCTTCATCATCTGCATCAATGTCTTCACAATGAGCATTGAGCACTACAATCAGCCACAGGTAATGTATGCACCAAGTTTTCTAGTCAGAACCAAAATACACATAGTTAGAAATACATTTTTTACTTGCATAAAATAAACATTTCTCTACATGTCTGTCTGGTTTCTAATGATAATAATCCTCTAGATTGTCCCTTAAAAACCAACATTTAATTTTCTTGATGTATATTATTGGTGTGTTTAAAGCATCGCTGAGGCAAAGACATGTATTTTCAGTGCAGTTTGTGTGTCTGTTGGTTTGACTGTGAGTTTTAATACGCAAACACTGCCAGGTCGAACTTCATGAAACTCGGTAGAGAGGTGGAGCGTGGCCAATTAAATTTTGATATAGATCTGGATCAGTTTCTTGGCCTAGGCGGAGGATTGCCTTTCACATGCCTGCCGAACCGTAGATGGGGATACGCATTTAAGTTTAGGTGTCTGTTGCTTTATTAAAGTATCCTGTATAACTTATGGTGTGTGCAGAAATATAGCAATAAGGAGTCCATTCATTTGTTGACAGAAATTTTCCCCCCAAAAAAAGCATTGGATTCATTGCTGTCCTAAGATGCTCCGTGTGTTATTTGTTAAATACTGCCTTAGAAAATAAAGCATGCAGTCTGTGGTAGATGGTAATAATTAGCATGTTTCTGTGTGTCCAGTATTTAGAGGAGGTTCTGAAGTACTGTAACTACGTGTTCACCTGCATCTTCGTCATCGAGGCCCTGCTCAAACTTGTGGCGTTCGGCATACACAGGTTCTTCAAAGACAGGTAATGCAGCAGGATGAGCTGCAGTGACTGTAACATGCACATAACATTGCGCTGTAAAATGTAAAAGTTATGCATCAGCTCTATTTCATCGTTATGATGTTCTGTAAAATAGTTCCACATAATAACTCCAGCTTCACGGACACATGTATAGATAGACTCCTGACTTTATGTACTGTGACTGTGGCTCCCTTGTTTTCATTACGCCGGATAGTGAGCGTGTTCATCTGTCTCAGGCCTGGAGGAGTCTTATCAGGGTTAAACTCAGTGTTTTCCCAACCGTACAGATTAGTGGGTGGAATACCCATTAATCTGAACAACCTTTTCTCTATTTACTATCAGCAGCCAGGCAGCAGCAGTGTTACATCTTCTCCCTCTTCTTTTTCTTCCCGTCTGCTAACTCACAGTAACCTTTAAAGATTACACAATTACAGATTTCGAAGGAGGGATTGTGCATTTGTTTATTGTGTTACTCTCACCTCCTTAAATGACGAAGGTCAGTGGGGCATTAGAAAGAGAGAATCTGAGCTAATCAACAGAGATGTCCGTTAGAGGTCTTCACAGAGCAACACTGTATACAGTCGTGGCCAAAAGTTTTGAGAATTTTTGGTCAATCCTCAAGTGGCGGGTGGACAAACAAAAACCCACAAATTCTGACAAATTATTAATTAAACTGATTATTCATATTCCTCGGTCAGGATGTGGTCCAGAAGTTGATTGACAGCATGCCTGGGTGAATTGCAGAGGTCTTAAAAAGAAGGGTAAACACAGCAAATATTGACTCTTTGCATAAACTCAATTTATTGTCAATAAGAGCTTTTGACAATTATGAAATGCTTGTAATTATACTTCAGTATACCATAGTAACATCTTACAAAAAGATCTAAAAACACTGAAGCAGTGAACTTTGTGAAAACTAATTTTGTGTCATTCTCAAAACTTTTGGCCACGACTGTAATATATATATATATTTTTTTGTTTTGTTTGTATGTTCCTATAATGATGAACAATGTATTGTTTAGGTGGAATCAGCTGGATGTAGCTATAGTGGCGTTGTCCATCATGGGCATCACCCTGGAAGAGCTGAAAATGAACGCAGCACTGCCAATAAATCCGACCATCATCCGAATCATGAGAGTACTCAGGATAGCACGAGGTAAACGCACACACCACCATTCTGTACGTCACTGTGTCAAGTTTCATTGTATATTCCTGTAAATTTTGCATTAAAAATCATACGTCATAGATTTCTGGACATAAATACAAATCTAAGTTACTACAAGCCACCAGTTACTACAAGCCACCAGTTACTACAAGCCCCACCAGTTACTACAAACCACTAGTTACTACAAGCCCCACCAGTTACTACAAGCCCCACCAGTTACTACCAGCCACTTGTTACTACCAGCCACTAGTTACTACCAGCCACTAGTTACTACAAGCCCCACTAGTTACTACCAGCCCCACTAGTTACTACCAGCCACTAGTTACTACCAGCCACTAGTTACTACAAGCCCCACTAGTTACTACCAGCCACTAGTTACTACCAGCCCCACTAGTTACTACAAGCCACTAGTTACTACCAGCCACTAGTTACTACAAGCCCCACTAGTTACTACAAGCCCCAC
>OMNN01071534.1:0-11341 GCA_900302755.1 Chromis chromis | reverse complement strand
GGGGGCGTGATGGTATCAGGTGTCATTTAAAAAAGCAGTTGTCAGGGCTGGCTGAAAATGGAGCATGACTTTATTCAGTCTAAATTGTAGCCTGGTGGAAACAGCATGGCCTCTCAGTGCCCTCCCTGCAATGGAGTGGCCATTTCGGTGCAGCTCTAAGAGTCAGTTTAATGGAACTCTATTAAGTGCTCTGTTTTTATGGGATTGATTTCTCTTTCCTGTTGCGACAAATGAATATTTCCATAGATTTCTCCGCTCCTGCTGGATGCCAAAAGCCTTTGAATAAAAATAACCTCTCACGTCTCCCACAGGTAGATTATATTTAAATGAAGTAACTCATTTTTTTTTCTCCCTCTGGTAAGTCATCTAGCTTTAGCACCGTCACAAAACACTACACACTCACACAATCCACACTGACTTCAGCTATTTTTTCTCTCTATTAGCCTCGCACACAGAAGTACATATACGTGCACACACGCATCCACACACAGCTGGTGGGGATTAGAGGAGAGGAAGCAGAGTGAACACACTGGGTTTCAGAGTCAAAACAACAGAGTTGGACTTGACCTTTGGCCCTCATGGCTATTCATCTGTTGATAACATCAGTCGGCTCCATAAGACAACTCCAGAGTGTGTACAGGCCATTAAGTGCACCCCAGACGGACGGACAGACAGATTCTTTACAGACAAGAAAACCCCCTATCTTTGACAATACACACTCCCTTCTATAGTGATGACTGGAAAGTATAAGGGTATAATGATAATTAATGGCTTCCATTAGCGGGAAAACCCTTCCTCTGCACTTTTCCTGGTGGATGGAGTGCTGAAGTAGCTTAGCTCTGTGTTTCTGTCCTACCTGGGGCTATAGACAAGTGGTATCCTGCATGTTAAATAAAGTCTTTCTCGCCCCTCCTCTGTGGTCCCAATTCCTCAAGTTAAATCAAGTCATTCCCCGATCTTCACATCTCTGCCTCCTCTCCCCATGCAGACATTACATTTCTTAAATGATAATATCTCCGTATTCCACATCATATCACGTTTTCTAATAAAAAGGGAGCAGTAAATATTCCTCCGGTGAAGACTGCGTGATGAATATTGCCTCTGTATACTGTATGTTATGTGTGTGAGGCGCTAAAAGAGGGCATGTGTGTGTCAGGGCACTGTTGGTGTGGGATGTTAATTTTATCTCCCATCGGGCTAGTGGCTGTGTCGTGGACTAAGTAGAGTCATTTACCAAAGGTTACAGCTGCAGTCATGGATACCAGCAGATGATAAGTCATACCAATGAGCCTTATCTGAGGCAATCATGCTTTATATTCAGCGCTTCTCTCCATTTCGCTGTTTCCCTTTGTGACGTCCATCTTTTTTTGTCTGTCTGCATTTTTACCTCTTTACTTTTCAGTCTCTTTCCCTTTTTCTTTTATCTCTGAAATCCTCCTAATTCGCTCATCCTTTGCTCGATAGAGAACCAGCATGTAGCTGTCAGGGGGTTATTATATAGTCTGCCATTTTCAGTGGATCATAGTATCAACACTACTATATCATATCAACGGCTATGCAGATATGGAAATGAGACAGCAGCTCTCAACAGGGGCTCTCAAACAATTATCTATACTTCATAGGCAGGGATGCTGCTGGGCCACTGGCCAGTGCCCTGGGCTTTCTCATTTCTCTAAGAGCTAAATGTTGCTGACTTGCTGCTTTCTCTCAGCACCAGCCTTGCCCTTGTTAGAGCCGAGCTGAATGGAAACCCTTTTTTTTTCTCGCTATAGCTTGTCCTTGTGTTTGGAGCCAAACAGCAGAAACAAAGGGTATTGTGTGACAGGGAGGTTAGGGGAGTTAGAGTTGATTTAGCAGAGCGGCACAGTGGAGAGCTCGGATGAAAGCGGGATGGAAGACTGTGGATGAGGAAAGGAATTACAAAGATTTATAAAACATGTGAATTCCTGTTGGGTTTAGCAAGTTAATTACAACTTATGAACATCAGTCGGACTCGTTCTTTCTTTGTGTTGGAATGCTTGTAATAAACCTCCCTAACTGTATCTCCTATATGATCCCAAAACATAAATTAAACATCAAATATCTTAAAGAGCATTCAGCAGATGAAAGTAATCATTTCGTCAAAGCAGCACTACTATCACACATCTAAAGATTTTAGCAATAAGTCTAGGAATACGCCATCAGAGTTCCTATTTCTATACATGTACATAACGTTTCCTTAGTCTCACTTTGTCAAACAACCTCAAATTGGCACTGTTTTCTATAATTCTAAATGTGAAAAGCTGTATTTAAAGACTTTATGTGGGCTCATGCCAGCTTTATTACTGCAGGCTCTTTGATCTCGGTGCCAGAGTTTCGAGACACTTTCAGATACCTATTTTATTCCTGAGTGTGGGACCAACCCCGGCCTCTTCGACACCCTCTGGAGCACTTGGCTGTCACCCTGAAAGACCCTGTGGGGGTTCCGATAAGTTTATGCATCACGTCGCTCAGCCCATGTGAACATGCCGTCAGCAGTAATTCTGTAATGAGCAGTTTGTCTGTTTTTGAGTTTGCTTCTCTGTTTGTCTGTCTGCCTGAGCCTGTGCGTACACGTTGGGGCCGTGACTGATCCAGCGGCCGATCCCTAGACATGGGTAAGATGTATGTGGGTGAAAAGTGAACTCGGTAATGAGCACTCTGAGCATGTGTACAAGAAAGATTCTGACTGTACGCTTGCGAATCGGTGTCTTGCCTAAGGGGGCCTGCGCTGTGGTTTGAAGCTTTTGAACAGAAGGAGTGATTAGGCAGAAGAGGCAGACTGAGCTATGTGTCAGTAGCATGACTAGCCGTGTGTGACTATAGGATGAATGTTTCTGTGGTGGCTGGAGTTCCCCTGGATCAAGCATACACAGCTTTTAGAGGACTGTTTTTAGCAACAGCTGTCAGCCTGCGCTCTGGACATGAAAGGCAAAGATGGAGATCTAAAGAACGAGGATTCAAAAAACAAAACAAACCCTGTATAGTGGGACTTCAAGTAATTCCAGCCATTCTGTTTAGCATTGACACTTTTGATTATGTGGGTAGAGATGACATTGCTGCCTCAGCATGCCACCGCTTTAGGCTGCAACACACTGACACACCTGCCTGAGTCAGCTGAGTCAGGGCATGTGTGACTAGTAAAATGTGGGTGTGTACATCTTTATTTATGAGAGTTTGGGCTGAACACGGCATCAAAAGGTTTTTTCTGTCTCCTCTTTGCTCTCATGCTCTTTCTTTATCTTTCTCCCCCTCCTAGATTGTTGTTGTGCTCTCCCTCCTCCTGGGCTTGTAATATGTTTCTCAAGGCTCTGTGGGAGGAAATCGGCCCTCCTGTCCTCTCCGTTTGTGCCCTAACAGCCCCATCCTGCTCCACACAACTCGCTGGCCACAGGCAGCCGAGGGAGCGCAGCACTAATTGTGCAGGTCAGCGAGGTTATGCAGCCTCCCTGAGTCTTTCTACTCTTTTTTTTCTTCTTTTTTTGCCTCCACCTCCCTCTTTTTGATGTGGTTTACTCTCTGCTCTCCACTCAGTTACTGTATAATAATGCGTGACATCACAGTTTACTTTGCCATGACAAACAAATACTTCGCTGTGATGCTCGAGACTGGAACTTTAAAATGCGTCGCTGCCGTGGAAGTTTCCTTTCTTGTACACTCGAGAGGTTAATCATGTCGGGAATCCTTGAAAGCTTCCACATTTCTCGCAACCTCTGCTCATCTAAAATCATTTAGAGCTTGTTTTGTTTCCTCTCTCTTTTCCCCGCTGTGTGTGATGTAGGAAATGTAGGAGATGTTTGTCTTTTCAGGCAGGTTCCGTTGTCTTTTGTGTGTCTTGTCTGAAACAGCATGTCAGCCAGGCGGGGCGGCTCTGGGAGGATGTGTGTGTGAGAAAAAGAGAGTGTGTGTGCCGAATGAAATGTAAAAAGCAGTATGCCTGCCTGCACACACACACAACAGCCTTTGGCCTAATGGGAGCTGACACTCTGACAGCCTCCCTGAGCTCTTTATCTGGGCCTCTCGCCTCAGAATGTGTGGGTCTGCGTGCATGTTTGTGCCTTGTGTGTTGTGTGTTTCTGCCTGTGCGTGAGCGTGTGTGTGTACGCATGTGCATGTGTGACCCCAGCGGTGGTAGTCGCCAGGCCCCTAGAGAGTTCTTTAACCCCCTAACAGAGTCAGACTCATTTACATTGAAATGGGAGAGTGGCAGGGCCTCTTTATGGACTGTTTGCTTTTGCTCTATAGAAAAGCCTCAACTCCACCTCTCTCTCTCTCACACATAAGTGCGTGCATGCGTGTACACACATGCACACACGCACACACACAGCGTCCCACTAGATAAATGGGAATTTGCTCTGCTGCAGCTCACGCAGTTGTTTTTTCAAACTGTTGGACTGTTATGCCCTCTTTAAGGATCTGAATTGAGTGTATGTGGACGCATGAGTTATGAGGGGTCACAAAGGGCTGCTGGGACCATGTGGTTGTTAGCTGAGTGTTTTTCCACCTCACACAATACAGTTCTTCTACCGTCCTAATGACTGCCGAACAGAGCTGATCTGGAGTTCACCAGGTTCCCATCAACTAGCCAGGTTCCACGCTCTTCCTCTGGAGGGGAAGTTCTAAATCCGACCCCCAGACTGGTGTCGGTGGCGGCTCGAGGCGGAGGGTTCCCAAAGTTGGTGGTGGCTGCCATAGAGAGCACAGGTCTAATTATAGCCAGCAGGAAGCGAATGGGAAGGAACCCCTTTGATGATACATACAATTATAATTCTGTCAGGAAAGTACTGCACTGATGAGGCGAGCATCTCTCCTCCTCCCCTTTCTCAAGTCTATTTCACTGCCTCTTACATATAGCAAGGACTCTGCCCTCTTTGCAAGCTTAATTCAGTGTTCCCTCCACTATCTGCCTTCTTATCTTCCTGTAAGGGCTTT
This sequence comes from Chromis chromis, assembly GCA_900302755.1. Lineage (NCBI taxonomy): Eukaryota > Metazoa > Chordata > Actinopteri > Pomacentridae > Chromis > Chromis chromis. Next base: position 6,391 of record OMNN01071534.1, on the reverse strand, counting down.
CTATAAAAAACGGAGAGCAGAGTGCACTGTTTGAAGTCAAGTGGCTGGGTAAAGAGCAAACAGAGTCGATGTTTTCCACCTGTCTTGGTCTCTGTTCTCTAATTTCTTCCTGATAAATGTTCTTTTATACTAGCTAGCCCTCTCTGTGGCTGCAGCCTCCACCTCCTGTACCTTTGTTTATGTTAAAGATCACAGAGGAATGCTCAGTGGCATCTATATTTAGCCACTATGTGTATGCATTCTGCATATATATGCACAAGCATGCTGTGTCTATGACGCATTGATATGCTATGACCTCATAAACCTAAAGCTAAACTGCTTATAATTTTTGTTAGACAAAGTCATTTTTCACCATACGAATACGGTCTATAATTTGTTTGTTTATATGCGTTGTGTTGAGCCAATGTCTGGCGGGTGGTCTATAAATAACCGGGTTGCTACAGAGCCTTTGGATCTCATAGTTTCAGCTGGTGCATAGTGTTGGCTATAGGGATGAAATTTACACCAGGCAAAAGCCAAAGTGTGTTTTTGAGTTGCTTAATCGTTGCCAAAGTTTCTACATTTCAAATTTTTAATGAGGATTAATGTAGGAGCAAATTTGCCAGAGGGATAATGGAAGAAAGGCTACAGCGAGAGACTGATTTTAGCGATCTTGTTTCAGCCCTACAGCTAGCACCTAATTTTTTAATTAATTTTAATTACAATGAACAGTGTATAAATGTTTAAATACAGAGTGCGTATCAGGTAGTAAAAGATGAACTCTAATTTCCTTTAATAAAAGTATGAATGAAGCACTTGTGTGCCAGTTGCCTACTATAAAACGGCAACCACACCGCATATCAATGAGGCCGTGCCCTGCAGAGGAATGTCCCAGCACGTTTTGCTTGACTTTTATGCTGTGATTTCAGGGTACAACAACAATTAATTTTAGGTACAGTTCTACATGTTTTAGCTGCACGCCACTTCCCTTTCCTGCCTAGGATGAGTCATCCTGTGTATGTGTGCGTGATGAGTTCAGTCACCGCAGCAAGAGCGAGCCACTCTCTGCCTCCCTGTGATGAGATCCAGATGGAAATTTTCGGTGGATTGCCCACTCTGCTAACCATTATAGTTCCTAAAATGTTCCCAAAATGTTTTCCCCTTTTTCCTCAAATCTCTTGTGCCCCAAGATGGTTTTAAACTAGGATGACTAGTTTTAGACTGACTCATTTTTGCAGTTCATGCACTCTCTTTCCACTGCTGTGAGTGAGTTCAATCTACTACATCAAAGCTTTATTTCACTTGACTGAAGTCTTCTAGTGTGCTCTAACTGTGCCTGAATTATCAAGACCACGGCAAACATTACCTGCATTCACTCACATCAAGAGAAGAAGAGAACCGTTTCTGTTCCTTTCCAGACTCTCCCCTGGATGTCTCATTTGCACCGCCACAAACCAGATCAAAAGAACCTCTCTATATCCACAGTCTTTGGTTGTAAGAAACCCATGCCAGGATCTTAGCATGCACTCAAACACTCATCCACACAGGGACACACACACTCATCCAAACAGAATCAAACAGTGTTTTGAACTGTGACAAACAGACCCACCAGGGTCCAGGCAAGAGGGCTTTCAAGTTTGGCCAAGTGGTCTACCACTCATCCCATCCATCAGCTCCCCTCTGGGTATGGGACACAGATCCATGGTCAACTTGGTATTCACAAAAACACAAAACCATACACAACACTAGCTCAAGATGCCATCTGAATAATGTGGTGACAGGTTTCTTACTATTTGTTGTCATCCCGGTTAGAATTTGGTGTTTTTGATTTTCGCGTCGAAGATGAACACAGGTCGATCATTTTAAACTCTAGCTAAATAAAAAAAAAAAAAAAAACAAGGCCTGTATTTGGTAATATTTTCTCATTAGTGGGTGTATGAGACACAATGTGAGAGATAGTGGGATAATACATTGCTATGGATTATTGTTATTTGTGGCTAACTCATTTCTATGTCTTTTGACTGTATGTACCATTGATTTAACAATATCTATCCATAGTTGCATGTTAGAACTGTGTGCCATGCATTAGGTTTATGATACTACCATTTACCTAGCTTTTACCTGAATTTTGTAAGATTTTGTCAATATCAACACTGTAAAACAAAATACAGTGAAATAACGGCAAATATCTGTAAAATAATTATTGTTATTGGAGCATGAAAACAGTAATTTTATAGTCACACACTGTAAAATAACTATCTATCTATCTATCTATCTATCTATCTATCTATCTATCTATCTATCTATCTATCTATCTATCTATCTATCTATCTATCTATCTATCTATCTATCTATCTATCTATCTATCTATCTATCTATCTAATTATATATTAGAAGTAATGTTATTGTTTTTACACGTGTAACCATCCTAAATTAGGGCTAAAATGCATTTAATTATAGAAGATTACTGTATTTTTATAAGATTGTTATTTTAAAGTATTTTTTTCCTTTGGTGCCCCAGGTGCTAGAATCTAATCATTTCTTTTTTCTCTCTTTTTCACAGTGTACACTTTTCTGATAATTTTTGTGAGGTATAACAATAAGAATGGCAGATTGTGACCATATTTTACATTTGGTCAGATACTGAATTGGTGACACTAACATTGGGTCTCCATCTTCAGACTGTATAGATCTTCTGTGCTGCCAGGTTGCCAGGTGGAGGCATGCAACCATGAGGCAGTGAGTCTGTGTTTTTGCTGGTTCATGAATGTGTGAAAAGACAAGCGCCTGAGGAAAATCAGGGGAATCTGAAATTAAAGTGATTATTTTCCAAGGTATAGCTGCCAATCAGATTCAGGGCCTGAATGCCAGTTTGTTTAGACAAAGGTTCCCTTGTGTTCCTGTAGGTAGTAGCAGTTATCATGTTTTGTTTTGAAACCCGTAGGATGCCCTAAGGATGAAGACGTGGAAAGCAGTAATAAGACAAAACTTTTAGAGTTGTCGGTGAGTGAGAAAAAGATGTGTGTGTGTGTGTGTGTGTGTGTGTGTGTGTGTGTGTGTGTGTGTGTGTGTGTGTGTGTGTGGCTGCAGAGGGTGTTTCTCTTAACCTCATCAAATTAATTCCAAGGCAGTATTGAACAATAGAAAAACATTTGTTTACATGCACACCTCCAAATGTTCTAACCGGCATGTACAGCAGAGTAGTGCAACCGTCATCATCAGAACATATCTATTGTGAAGGAATGCAGAAGAGGACAGGTGTGGCACTGTGGTAACACAACATATGCCAGCACACTCTGTTCAAGATGAATGATTGTCTCATGCAATTCCAATATGCAACACAGGTGAGTAAATCTTTTAGTCTTTCACAGAAGTAACATCTGTTGTCCAACTCAGAAATACACTCGAGGATATTATCATATTCTGCTGTTTGTAGTCATATTTTTAAAAAGTATCCCTATAAGTAAGCTGGGAATGAGTCATTAGCACATGATGGAACTTTTTTTTAGTTCTTTGTTTTGCAGCAGCTAAATTAGAAACTGAAGGGACTCACGGAATATTTTTAGATCTTCTGGTGGGTAGTGAAATGGGCGGGGCTGGGGAGTTACAGAGAAGTAACAAGTTGATGTTGAGTGACTGGTGAAGTAACTGACTTATTAATGACTTTTTCTATGAGAAATAGGTAAGAGGCAAATGATTACATGTTCTTTTTTAATAAATAAGTTCTCTCAAGAGCAAATGAGCCATCATAGCTTCAACTTCTGTGCACATTTTGAAGCACTGCATTAGAAAAAAGTTCATGGAAACTGCACTATTGGAAAAAAAAAACCCTCATGTGACTGATCAGCTGTTTCCGCATCATTCTATTTCTTCGTCTCCAGACAGCAGCAAACATGACCAATACCGGCTGACATTGAAAACAATTCCTGAAGTCTTCATTTTTCTCTCATCGATGGCCAAATTTCTGTTTGTTTTCTCTTCTTCTTCGAGATTTTTAGCAGTTGGCGAGCAACTGGGGTGTGTTCCGATATCCATACTAGCATAGTGTGGTTGATTAAGATTTAGTATGTCCCAATACATGCTATGTCAAATGTAGTACTTGGATGTCCTACTGCTTTTGGTCAGATTTTTTATTCTCACCAAAGTAGTTAATGGAAACAAGCTTACTTCCTTTTTTACATAAATATAATTGTTTTTTGTGACTATTCAAAAGTTTACCTCAAGTTCACTTGACAATTATATGGAAACAACATAAGAATCTGAAAATATGTTTAACATACATGTTCAAGTAACTTTTTGCGTCAGCAGTAGTTTCTTGGTTTGGCAATGTGGAAAAGTTAACTGTGATATGATCCTAATTTTAACTTGCCCATAATTTTTTTTTTTTGGAAAAACCTGTTTAGGGTAGCACCTGAACCAATCCCAAATTCCATCAGATACGTACATGATCATTACCACAGTTTGTCTCGCTGCTGTTGAGCTTAAGGAGGAGACAAAATGACATTTAAATTCTATCCTAGGGTGGATTTCCCTGTAAATATTTGCTCACAGCAATATGTATCATCACCCATGAGACATGAAATGTGCCATTCAACATGATGCCAATGCTCCAGCAGTGTAAACAGCCGGGTCAGATAAGGTCAACTGTTCACATAGTTGGCATCTGCCGAGGACTGTTTGATCATGGGTCATCCGAGTTGAAGTACAACTGTAACCCCTGTAGCTTTGTTTGTGTATAGGATGAAAAGCGCATGAAAGGTTTTGGCATCCATCTTAATTTGGTAATTATATAATGCATCTCCCCATGTTAGTCTCTCATTCAGTCTCACACATGCACAAATACTGTGAAAGCTGTGGGACATCAAGTACTTGATGTTTGCTCATCGAGCCGCTGCAGGGAAATAGTTTGCAACTGTTGAGACTTGTTCCTCTAAAGCTTATGTTAAAACCGCACCTGAGTGTTGAACTGATGAGCATAATTATAGCCATAAGTGTCTGAGGTTCTTTATGAATGTACTGATTGAGAGGGAAAACTAGGGCACATTATAAACAAAAGCAAGCAGAAGACCAGACGCATCGAAACAGACGCCAGAGAGAGCTCAGCACTTGTCACATATTTCCCTCACGTCCAGGGAAGTCATGAAATATCCGTCTGTGTCCTAGAAAAGAAGTGACGGGTCACATGTGTGACAGTTCAGCCTGCATCCTGCAGGACTGCTGGGTTATATCTCCTAACACAGACACATGCACACACACATGCACACACACACACACACACTACTTCTCCATACTGCCGCAGGCAAAGATAACATGTGTATGTCTCCATTTGCAGCACATGTTGTCAAGATAGTACAGAACAGGTCGTCTGTTCCATCTACAGAGTTGGTGCTTTTAAACAGTGAGTCATGACTCAGAAATGCTGCATCTGTTCAGAGGTGGGAGGAGCATTACATCTGTTCCTGATTCTATAATTGAGCAGTATATATGTGTACAATGATCATCCACAACATCAAAATATTGCTTCCTAATATTGCTTAGGTTCCCCTTATGCCACAAAAACAGCTCTGGGGCCTCATTTATAAAGCTTGCTTACGCACAAAACGGGGCTTGAAAATTGCGTACGCCACTTCCTACGCAAATGTTGGGATTTATAAAAATAAACTTTGCGTGAGAATGTGCGTAGCGCTACGCCAACTTTGATGCTGTCGTAAGTACATTTTGGAGAAACGCGGAACTGGCGGCGCACATGGTGAAGTGGTGAACTGAAGCCAGATTGATCTCATACATTTAATGTCATCACATATCAGACTTATAGACCCGCATAATCATAAACACCCAAGTCTGCAGTGTTACTGGTGTCTTCCTTTAGTGAGCCATTAGACCTACTACTGTATGCACAATGTTCATATATCATACTTACATCTTTAAATGACATAGAGCGGTGGATAGCACTGATTGTTTAGTATTAATTCTGACACGGTAACAATCAGTCTATTTGCTGAGTAATCATATAAATAGCGCGGTGACACTCGTGCGTAATGCTGCACAATGGATGCGCTGGCACTTCTGGAAGATCATGCAGATGGATCAGGATGGAGACAGTTTTTAGGGACCACGGAGATTTCCTGGCCCATGATGATGACTGGCTAATAAGCCGATTTAGATTCCCTAGAGCAGTGCTCTTGGATCTATGTGCTGAACTGGGCCCAGTGTTAGACAGATCCAGCCGCCGGAACCGCGCCGTCCCGGTGCAGGTACAGGTGCTGACCACTCTGGGGTTTCTGGCCACCGGCCCGTCCAGCGGGAATTAGCCGACAGGTATGTGTTTGATATGATTAACAATATATAATGTTACATCTTCTGTCTAAAGAACCTTTTGGGTTTGATTAATGGTTAAAGTGGGATTTGACAG
>OMNN01071532.1:0-11585 GCA_900302755.1 Chromis chromis | reverse complement strand
CACAATTGCAAGAAAAAGTATGTGAACCCTTTGGAATTTCATGGTTTTCTGCATTAATTTGTCATAAAATGTGATCTGATCTTCATCTAAGTCAAGGGTATTGACAAATATAATGTGCCTAAAATAATAACACATAATAACACAAAAAAATTCTGATCTCTCTTTATTGAGAACAACCATAAAAACCTCATAGAGCTAGTGGAAAAAGTATGTGAACCCTTGAGTTAATGACCTCATAAAAGCTAATTGTAGTCAGGTGTTAGCATACCTGGAGTCCTTTTAAGAACATGAGTTTGGAGGTGTGGACTAGAGCTACTCTGACTGATAAAAACCACTCAAACTTTTTTAATTTGCTCTGCACAAGAAGAATACGCTTATGTGAGCCATGCCTCGCCAAAAAGAGCTTTCAGAGGATCTACGATCAAGAATTGTTGATCTACATAAAGCTAGAAAGGGTTACAAAGTGATTTCAAAGACTTTAGAAATTCACCAGTCTACAGTTAGGCAAACAATCTACAAATGGAGACACTTTGGGACTGTAGCTACTCTACCAAGAAGTGGGCAACCAGTCAAAATGACCCCAAGAGCACAATGAAGACTCATCAGTGAGGTAAAGAAACAACCCTGAGTGACGGCCAAAGATTTGAAGGGGTCATTGGAGCTGGCTACCATCGGTGTCTTGAGTCTGCAGTAGGTAAGACACCATGTGGCAGGACACCATGAAATTCCAAAGGGTTCATATACTTTTTCTTGCAATTGTACACCAATTAGCCACAACATTAAAACTACATTCAGGTAAAATAACATTGGTCATCTTGTCATTCATGTGGATTTTACTTTGACATGTCGAGCCCCCCTAAATGTCTGTGTAGATTTGTAGATTATCAATCATCCAGGTCATTGTAATCCCAAATGGTTCAGTAAAGGGCAACTGGACTTTTGTTCTTGACGACATTTCACCTCTCATCCAGGAGGCTTCTTCAGTTGTAACTGACTGATGGGGAGTCCCGGATATATAATGTCACCCCCAAATCACATGGCATGAGAATGTCCTCACCAAGATGGAGGGAAAGAAAAGGTGCACATACATGTATGCATAAAAGTTGTGGCTATCCCAACTAGACCTTCATTAAGTCAGCAAAGAGATCTGGAAAAAAAACAAACAGCAGAACATCAAAGAAACGAAGAACAGGCAGAACAACACTGTCATCCAGAAGTTAACTCTGGCCTCCTACATTGTATCTATATGAAGGGTCACATGGTATCCACACCAACAAATCTTCAGTAATGAGCTATTTTTATGAATAAGTTGGATGGGTAGGACAGATCATGTGTATACTGTATTACATGCTCGGTTAAAATGTCCCACTGTCAGGTTTAAGACAAAGAAAATGACAGGATGCATGTATTCTATCAGCAGTCATCTCTTAAACAACTTGTTACAGGGCATTATTTCCTATTTCCTACATAGAGAATTTAGTAACATCTCTTGTTCTGCACTGTGATGAAATATGTGTGTGGTGAGAGTTCATTACAATTAGATTTTTGAGATTTTTTCTAAATCATAATACCATCCAGTAGAAACAGGATTTACCAAACAGTAGTGGCAGTTTTCCGTTAGGCTTGTCAGACTCTTGTTTAGCTATTCAAGAAGCAGACAGACACTACAAACTAGCTCCTCAGCACCTAAAGCAGTACTTAAGTCACAATACCGAGCTCTGCTTCGTTTTATTTCTATTTGTTCAGCTGCACCCTGTTTCTTATCAGTAAACTCTACTGTCATTTTCGACCCTGCTTTGCAATTACATCTGCGTTCTACCTCCTGCATCATTTGACCTATCTGCACACCTGCTCCTTGCTCCTCTTTATCCCTCTAGTATACACCCCAGCTTACTTTCTCTGGTCAGTTGTTTGTTTGTCTTTGTTCACGCTCTTCTCTGGTCTTTTGCCTGTCTGACCCTGATGCTTCCCTGGGCCTGATTTTTTCCCTTCCTGCTTCTTGTTGGGCAGCCGACTGTTTTCCTCAGTTGCCCGTCTGCCTGTTACTGAATCCTTAACTGAGTTAAAAGCTTTTTGACTTTTACCTGCCTGAGTTTCAAGTCTTGCTTTGAAGTCCCGTTGTCTGTGCCAGATTACACTTTTATGTCAGACGCACAGATGTTAGAGAGGAGCTGGTCAACAGCTAAAGAGCAAAATACCCCCTGGAGGAGGTAGAGACCAAAACAGAACCAAAAGAGTATGAATACTGGAGTTAGATTCATCAGTGGGACACAAACAAAAATCCAAATGATGTTCTTCTGTAAGTGCTGGATGTAAAATAACAAACTCACAGCTCTATAAGGTGATGGTAGTGCAGTGTTCTGTTGACCTGTGTAGAGAAAAAAAATCAGTAAATGCAGTTATATTTATTATAAAGCCAATGAACCATGACTTACAGTTGCAGAGTCATTAAATATATTTAAAAGCATACACATACATTTAAGGGTTTTTATGTAATGAATATAAAACCATAATCCTGGTAGCATACCTTTTTCTACAAGACTGAGCGTATTAATGCAAATGAGTTCTATGAGTATGCTGTATATTCAGTGAACAGGCTCCAGCAGCTGTAGGCACAAATGTAAAGGTATGGTTTGTGTTACAAGACAAGAAAGAGCAGCTTAAATACAGATGACAGAGCTCTGCAGACCACAGGACACCACTGGATCTGTAAGAGCTTGATCAGACCCTGGACATTTCTATGTCTGGAGTGTGACCTGGAGAGGCCAGACTAACACACCTCCAGCTGCTCAGGGACACATCACATAAATAATTTACATTCTGGTTCTCAAGGTCCGATTTCAATCAGAAGGCTGCGTTAGTTTCATTGTCATGTAAATAGGCTGCAGCGCTGCCTTCATTACTGCAATGTTCAATCCCTCAGTCAGAGGGCGTGAGCCTGGAAAGAGCACATAAAGCGTTAAGATCAGGTTTAATGAGACAGAACTTCTGACGGAACACTATTTTTAGAATCCCACTGGATGTGATTTAAAGATGGGGTAGTGCTCGCTGAGCAGACTGCTCTGCATGGAGAGAAACACATCCAGACATTTGATGGTCTGTCTCAGGAAAGTGTTTTCATTGTTTCATTGCAGGGCGTTGAATGATTTTGACGCTCTGATCAGGCTCATTCTGAGATAACACTGTCCTCTACCTTTACACTGTAGCCCATCTTGATACTGTTTGCAGAGTGTTCTCCCTGTATAAAGTATGATCAGACATAATTTAATTCTGCTGCAATAGAGAGTGGAGATGCCTTCCTGGTTTCAGATTATATTTCAGCTGCACCATTTTTCAAATAGGAATTGAGGCCACATTTTGATCCCACAACTCTGAGAAGGGACCACAAGATTGGTCTGCTCCTCAGAACACGTCTGAACAAATGTTGAAAAGGTATAAACTGTAACCGACACCCGGCCTGCCCTGTATAGCCAGAGTGTGTGGCCTAAAACACTGTGGCCTGCTCCTGTTATGAGTGGAGATTGCTTTTATATTATTGATCCATTGTTAGCAAAGCTTTGTTTCACCTCCAGCAGCTTCAGGCCTATGTGACCTTCAGGGAAAACTTTCAAGTCTTTCAGCTCAAAATGAGCCATTTTTACAGTTGTGCCTCAGATGCTGCTCAGTGTTATTTGTCAAGTTACACATTGAGCTTCTGTGTTGTAGTTAAGACCACAGCCATACCTTGGTCTCAGTTAGTAATAAGTCATTACTTTTGTAGTCTTTATCGGGCCCCGGCTGTGGATGTCTGAGAGGCTCCTGGCCTTAATACCTTTTATCATACTACATTTTCAACCGCGCTAGCAGTGAGAGTCTGTCAGCCAGTCTATGACTTCAAAGTATCAGATGGATTGTCATGAAATTATCTACAGCCAGACATTCCCTAGAGGATGAGTCCTACTGACTGGTAATGCATGAGTTTTATCTAGCAACACCAGCAGCTTGGTATTTTTGATTTTTAATAAAATTCAATTCAATTTAAATTTTTATTTATTTAATAGGGACAATGCAATTAACATAGTTTCAATGCATAGCATGAATCTGATGTGTTGCATATAGAATTTTAGCTACAGCTAATTCACAATTCCTGTCCCTAGTTGGGCTTTTAAGCAAATCTTGTTAAAACATACAAGATTACAATCATTTAAAAAATTCAATATACAAGTAGCCTATGTGAGAACAAATATAACCTAGCTTACAGAATTAAATTTAAAATCACCACGATTGACAACGAATGTCAATTTGACATGTGCTTGTACATACATGTACATACACCAAACAAATATGGTGCCTCATGTGAGCCAAAGTCCAAGTCATTAGATGTATTTAAGTCCAAATTTAGTGTTATATTTATCATACACTGTATTGAATCAGTTTATAATCTACATAAAATCATGCTGAGAGATGCCTGCTGACTCAGTCCAGTATTCATATTAATTCCACACCTTATTGTTTATGTCCATTCCCAAAGTTTAGTGCCCTATATTTACTCACATGTATATTAGGTGGAGACTTATGATGTGGAGGCTGAGACAGTGGATGGGCATCAGGCAGTGTAACCTTAATGCAGGAGACAGCATGACCGAGGCTTGGGTGATAAAACGATAGTGATATGTATCAACGTAGACACCTCATCAATAGCAATAGGAAAAGCTTGGATACAGTGTTTGATATATTCATCTGAATGTATGAGATGAATAAATTCAGTTGCACGAACAAACTCCAATTGTGTTTCCTTCCCGGCTCATACCAGCCTGTCCTACCTTGATAATGGAGCCACTTTGCCCTGCGTCACTCTCCGTCTTAGCTTCCAAGCCATGCCAGTCCGCAACCGCCTGGGCTTCTCATCACCCGCTTCCATGTCTGTAGACGGTAAAAATAAAATCAATCGTGAGCTCATGTTATGAGTTATTTACATGTCAGTCATGTTAATCTTCTATTAATGATCAGTTATGTTCAGTCATTCACAGAGAAACAGAATCTCATGTGTTCAGAGTTACAGGTTGACTGCTGCTTATAGTCATGTGAGATGTGTCTGGTGGACCACAGGGATCAAAAATAGAGATCTCTGGTCTATTCAGGTTTGGAGTCTCAGTCTGACGTGGCTCCTTGGTCAACTTATGAAATGTAACCAAGACCACAGATCTTCTAAGGAGACGCCTTAGTTTTATCTTTAGGCCCCGTCCACACGAAGCCAAAACGCTTATAGTTTCAAAAATGTTCTTCATAAAAACGGAGCTGTTTCAGTAAATGTGTCCGTCCACACGAATTCACTTGATACGCCTGAAAACGATGCCAGGCCTGTTGGTGGCGCTGTGATGGTGTAACGGAAACAAGTGGAAACTGGCGGCGGGACTTTAGGCATGCGCAGAAATGTGTATACGATGTAAACATAGAACATGAAGTGGTGTATTGTGCTTTCCATATTTGTTTGGTGAACACAGTGATAATTCAGAAGAAGTACATTCTGCTGTAATAGTGATAATAGGGTGACTAGTTTCAGCAGTACACACCAACACTGTACGGCGCCATAGTTGTAGTCATTTTCTGAGTTTGGCGCATTTATCGAGAGGTGGAGCTATGACGCAAGCGTTTCAGAAAAGATTCGGATACAGCGTAACTATGGAGCCGCTTAACAACCGTTTTTAACTCTTTCCACTCTGGGACCTGGTTTCAGAAATTATCGTTTTCAAACCCCCAAAACGCCGGCTTCGTGTGGATGATACACCGGTTTGATGAACTGTTTGTGCGTTTAGACCTGGGCTCGCCTTCGTGTTGATGGGGCCTAAGTCTGGCTTTCTGTCAGTGATGCAGATCAATCAGAAGCTGCTGGATCGTTTCAGGTCAGGGCTCAGTGAAGGCCAGTTCTGCTGCCTCAAACTAAAAAAAAAAAACTGTCTTTATGTATCTGGCATTGCACATGGAGGCGTGTCACATTACAAAACCACACTTCTGTTGCAAAACTGTAAGAACACCTAAGAATGACTGCATGCTTTCCTGTGGTATTCTCACAGAAACAGTTGAGGTTTTCCTGCAGCATCTTACAGTGGAGGCACCGTGCCTCACCTGAAATAAAAAGAGCCTCTGCTAATATCAGAGGAAATTACTACATTTGTAAGAAATACATTAAGCTGAAAAGAAGAGAGGCACTAATTCACACAGGCTGCACAAGGGCTGCGTATTGAAGGAGTGAGCGCACTCACAAGATCATCATCAAAACTGAACATGTGATGAGATGCATCAAGGCATGTCTGATTCAGCTCAGTGGGTGACTGATAATCACATTGTCTATTTGCTTTGTGGCAATTAATCTAAGCAGCACATTTCTAGCACACATTTGAAAAAATAAAAGGGAAACAATTTTAGGGAAATGGTTTAGTTAGGGGGATATGACTGCTGCACTGACAGGGTTTGAGATCAGAGTGTGTCCCTAACAAGTGGTGACCATGGTTTACTGGGTAAAGTCAAGTGTTGGACAAATTGATTTCACTCAAAGGCAGAGGGAAAACTGCTTTACGGGTGAAACCGTTAAACTTAGAGGTGGACGATCTGATATTGTGACCAATCCTAATCTAGCATTTGATCTGTCTCTTAGAGCAGTGGTTCTCAACTGGTCCAGCCTCAGGACCCACTATGTCTCTATTAAAAACGGTCGCGACCCAGATTTGTGAAGTTTGCTGTTCCTGTTAACAAATTAAGGTTTATTTGGGTGTAGTCTCAACGTATTTTGATACAGCTTGGGAAAAATTTGGCTTATTTTTTTGTTCATTTTGGTATATTTTGTCAAGCTTTGGGCATATTTTGTCCCATTTTGACAGATTCTGAGCACATTTTGGTTTATTTTTGGCACGTTTCAGCATAAATTTCTCCAAAAAGCTGGCAGAGCCACATCTAGAGGTTAATAGTGGGCAACTACTGGTGTCACCACCACTAAATATCCTGCTATTGAAAGCAAACTGTGTCATAAGAAACACGTCCTTTAAAATAAAAGACCACTACTTTTTTGGGGGGGCATGCTTCTGCGACCCTCTAAAAATGGCTTCGCGACCCTCTTTTGGGTCCCGACCCACCAGTTGAGAACCACTGCTTTAGACACAACACTGCATTCATGTCTGATGGGTTGCTAATTAGAACCGCACAGCAATTTGGTTTAACTCCTGTTGTTTCAAATGTGTTTGTAAATAAATTTGACTTGACTGAGTTATGGTAGAAATTATAGTGATTATCATTTAATCTGACAAATCCATTCTTGTTGAAAAATACATTCCTTCCCTAAATTGTTAACAGGCATAATCCATTTAAGATGGCATGTTATGTCTCTCCAACAAACAATAAACCTCAGTGCTTGAAGAGAATTTGATTTAATGCCGTTATTCATCTTAACTCTCTTCTTATCTGTGTTTGTTCTTCTCTTTCAATGGTCTGTAACTGTGTTGCTAAATGACAAGTCTCACTGTATTTAACACTAATATCCCCAAGAATCAAATATGACCTAGTCAACTGTGATAAATCTCATCACACTTGAGCTCAGTTTCTGGAAACACAAACAGACCCTTGACTACTTGCAAGTGAGTCCCTTGATTTTCTTCACCAGCATGGAAAATATTATAAGGCCGAGGGAGAATGTAGTACAGAATTCATAAAGGCAACCATAGTGCTGAGGGAGATAAATACATTCTTAAACAAATACTTGTTGTTATTTATCCCTCAAAAATGTCATTTATCAAATAGAATTCAATATTAAAAGCTAAAAACCGATTTCAAAACATTAAAAAGTTCTCTCCTTAGCTGCAGCTCATCAAATTCTTATTCATATTTAGGTTTTCATTAGTTCTGGGGATCGCTAAAGCTCTTTAATAAACTCTAAAACAGAGGGAGGCTTTTTTTAAACATGAAAAATGCTGGCAGGCTGAGAGCCAGCCTTCTTGTCATTTAACACGGCTCTGAGTGTAATATTTTTTATAATCCACACCTAATCTTTAATTCACCCCAGATCCTTTGTTTATCAGAGCGTGTGAAGTCCCATGTTTTCCTCTTGAACTCAGATATTCATATCAAAAATCACAGAGATTCCCTGATTAAGATGAGCTTTCGGAAGCCTTTTTTCAGATTCCTTTATATGTACATATTTTAGGGAAAAAAACACATATATACAAAAACAATTTAACGCATTACCACCACACTGTATTTACATTATATGTTAAAAAGTGACATTTTGACACCTTTCAGAGGCTTCAAAACACTCGCACTTAGGAAATTAATGCACGATGTTTGTCATTTAACAAAGTCATGTATGAGCTGCAACAATGAGGGACACTAAAGGCTACATTCAGACTGCAGGGCTTAATGCTCAATTCAGATTATTTTTTTTGAGTTCGTTCACATTTCCAATTTAATTCGACTTGTATGTTTTCTCCTGTGTGAACTTCATACGACCCAAAAGTGTCCCGCATGTGCAGAAGAGGACACAACGACTTCACACGTGTTCAGTGTTTGCGGAAGTAAACGAGGATGGTAACGGTGGAGGGTATGTTGCGATTTTAAAATTGTTGTCCAGCCGGAGCCAGCACATTTACTGTCATTATTAGCTGTCCCTCCCAGAGGATTGTAGATCTGCTCCAACTCTCAGCTCTTTTAAATCAAGGCTAAAGACTATTCTTTTTACAACTGCCTTTTATTAAATCACATTTATCTTACACTGCACTGTGATTTTTATTCTACTACTATTTTAATAATTTTGTTTTTAATTCTGTTTTAATGATTCTATTATTACTATTTTAATAATTGTGTCTTTTATTTCTATTTTATTGATTGCTTTTACTGCCTGTGTGTTTGCTGTAGTTTTCTTTGTCCTGTTTCTGTATAAGCACTTTGAATTACTTGTGTCTGAAAATGTGCTATACAAATAAACTTGCCTTGCCTTGTCTTGCCACTGATGTCAATATTTATCTGTTGTTTCTCATTACTGTTGCACTGGCTAAATGTTTAAATGTTTGCATCTCAAACGGCTTTGGAAACTGTTATTTCTCACACAAAAAATCTTTGTCATGTGAAAAATATTTACATTAAAGAAAAAAGTATAACTGAATTTGTGCTTATTTAAAAAAAAATATAATAATGAACCTTTATTTTGTTTCCCTAGTGCAAAAATAGGGAATAAATAACAACCAAAACTAAACAAAAAAACATTGGTTTTACTTTAGAATTGCACTAACCATAAAACACGAAATAAAATGCAGGACAAAAAGCAAACTGTGCATGCAAGAAGTCAGTTTACAGAGTTAAATTATCCAAAATGAGTCTTCTCTGACTTTGCAAGGAATTTTTAAGCACAAAATGAGTGGTGGAAGTCAAAAAATATCAGAGATTTAGTCACTTACAGATCTGCTGCTGCTGCTGCTGCTGCATGAGCGTCTAAACGCAGGAGTCCCACATTCAGAACTGCAGGAAGAATTCTGCTGCCTGATGACTAGAAGGAGGACGAAGAGGAGGAGGAGGAGGAAGGGTTGGATCCAGTCATCAGACTCCTCCTCCTCCTCTATCAAATTCTGCAGGGAGGTGGATACAGTCGATCTTCACTGTTTCACAAGTGTGAATGTCAATCCGATTTTAATTTACAATAATAATAATGATGTTTAAGAGATATTGACAGACAAAAGTCAAAAAACAAAAGTAATCAATAAAAATTACAGTAAACATATGCAACAAACCCTAAATATGCAACATAAATAGTGTGAAAAAGGTGTCTGCTGAAGCTACAGCTGATAATGCAGACACTTATCGACACAGATAATATCAAGTAAAACCACAAAAAAGTACTAATTTACATAATACCTGAAAAAAATGTCAATAACTTCCAGAACAACTTTTTTTTCATAAATAGTAAGTGGTACTTCGTCTTTACAACGTTTGACTTTAAACTTACACTGTTTAACTGGTTTTCAATGAACAACAATATTGTTATTTTACAGATACACTGCTAAAAAGTATTCACCCCCCTTGGATGATTCACCCTTTTGTTGCTTTTATACTTTAAATCATGGTCTATATATTTTGGGCTTTTTTGACAAAAATTTGCAAAAAAACTAAACAAAACAAAAACTCTTTAATATAAGAGTGAAAACAGATTTTTACAAAATAATGTCAGTTAATTAAAATATATTAAGTAAAGTAAAGGATTGCATAAATATTCACCCCCTTCAGGTCAGTATTTAGTAGATGCACCCTTGGCTGCAATCACAGCGCTGAGTCTGTGTGGAAATGTCTCAATCAGCCTTACACATCTGGACACTGCAGTTCTTCTCCATTCTTCTTTGCAAAACAGCTCAAGCTGTCAGGTTGCTCGGGGACCAGCCGTGAACAGCTCTTTTTGAGTCCAGCCACAAATTCTCGATTGGATTGAGATCTGGGCTTTGACTTGGCCACTCCAGAACATTCATCTTGTTGTCTTTGAAACATGTCTGTGTAGCTTTTGTTGTATGCTTGGGGTCAATTTTTGTCTCATCAGACCAAAGAACCTTCTTCCAAATGACCTTGGAGTCTCCCACAAGCCTTTGGGCGAATTCCAGGTGAACTTTCTTCAACAGTGGCTTTCTCTTTGCCACTCTCCCAAGCAGCTTTGACTGGTGAAGAGCAGGCAACAGTTGTTGTATGTACAGTCTCTCCCATCTGAGTCACTGAAGCTTTTAACTCCTTCAGAGTCGTCATAGTTGTCTTGGTGGCCTCCCTCACCAGTCTTCTTCTTGCCCGGTCACTCAGTTTGTGAGGACGGCCAGCTCTAGGCAGATTTAAACAAGTGCCATACTCCTTCCATTTCTTAGTGATGGATTTAACTGGACTCCGTGGGATGTCCAGTGAGAATACTTTTTATAGGCATTGTATTTGCCGCTATTTGAAAGAAGAATTATGATATTGCAATTTCCACATCGTAAATTATAAGGGTAATTAATTTTTTTACAGCGGTAGCCTATAAAATTACACATGTGCCTTCTGGTAAACTCTAGTCCAGATTTAATATTTAGTTTACGTTTAAGTTTTTTTCAACATTATCTTTCTCTTTGCCACTCTTCCATGAAGCTGTGACTGGCAAAGAACAGCAGACAATGGCTGTATGAACAGTCTCTGCCAGTTTAGCCTCTGGAGCTTGTCACTCCTTCGGAGGAGTCATAGGTGTCTTGGTGGCCTCCCTCACTCCTCTCTTTCTTACTGGTCACTCTGTTTTTGAGGATGACCTGCTCTAGGCAGATTTACACACTCCTTTCCATTTCTTAATGATGGATTTAACTGGTCATGACATGATACAAGCAGTCGAAATGAGTTTCCTCCGTAGGGTGGCTGGGCGCACTCTTAGAGATACGGTGAGGAGTTCAGTCACCAGGGAGGAGCTCGGAGTAGAGCCGCTACTCCTCCACATTGAGAGGAGTCAGCTGAGGTGGCTCGGGCATCTGTTCCTGATGCCTCCTGGACGCCTCCCTGGGGAGGTGTTCTGGGCATGTCCAAGGGTGTAGGTTTGATTTTGACATTGGTGTGGACATAGAGTGACGACC
>OMNN01071529.1:0-13103 GCA_900302755.1 Chromis chromis | reverse complement strand
TTGGACTCTTAGATTCCAGTAGCACCTGAGAGCTCATATATATCTGTTGTCTACGTCTACGTGGAGCATGTACCTACTTGACGTGTGTGTGTGTGTGTGTGTGTGTGTGTGTGTGTGTGTGTGTGTGTGCGTGTGTGTGTGTGTGTGTGTTTGTGTGGGTGTGTGTGTGTGTGTGTGTTTGTGTGTGTGTGTGTGTGTGTGTGTGTGTGTGTGTGTGTGTGTGGGTGCGTGTGTGTGTGTGTGTGTGTGTGTGACCTAAATAGTGCAGACAGTAGGTTCAGACCCACTGCCTCCTGTTATGCAGTGGCTGAGGGTTTGTGTGTCAGCAGGGAGGCTTGACGGTCTTGTCTGTCGGACTGCACCTCGACCTCAGCTCCAGGTCTGCAGCAGGAATCTGAGGAATGTCTGATGAGTGAGGGAGACAATCTGAACTCTGCCTTTGCCCTTCTTTGGGCAGGAAATCAGGGAGAGAGCTGGAGTGAATACTGTACCTGTTTCAGCTGGCTGTGTGTTTGTGTGTGTGTGTGGGAGTGTGTATGTTCGCAAGCAAAACACAAGAATAGGAAGAGGACATTTCTTCCTCAGATTGAAGTGTGTGCTCTTCCTCACATACAACTGGATGCTACATGTTTTAACACATGTACATTTACTGTGAGGACACTTCTGCCTAAGCACATATGTATAGGTTCACATTCTTGGTAGAACGCTTTAAACATACTGTATTCCTGTTTACCTCATGCTTGCCTTGAGAAAACAGGAAATAAATCCTGCCATTGTAGATCTGTAAGCCATTGTGTGTTTTAGTATCTGATAAGCTTTTAAATACATTCATCTGTTAGCTAACTGGACTTCTGGATTGTCTCGTTGGCATCTTACACAGTGAAGTGCTGTAAAACTTGTGCTGGAACACTTGTTAGCCAAACAACAATACTTTTCTCTTGTCCCTTCTGCTTTTGAAGGCTTTCCACATGACTAAAATTCCAGTTGTTCATTCACACATCCTTTGCTACCTCAGTGATGTGCTGATAAGATTGCAAAACAATCTGTGCCTCCAAGGAAGATTTTTTCATAGTTCCATATAATTTCCTCACCGGGACAAAAACTACCGCCAAGACAGAGACCCATCCATCCATCGATGTCTTACTTATCATGGTAAATTTCTAGCTCCTTCTTGGAGATCCTGAGGCACTCCCAGGCCAGATAAGATATCTATCTATCCCTCCAGATGTCTTACCTCCTACTCAATCTCTAAGGGTGATAAAGACCCTCAGGATACTTAAACTTCTTCACTTGGGGCAGCAACCCACTGCCAATGACCTCTTAGACTTTGAGGTGCTGACTCTCAACCCATCTAATTCACTCTTAACCGCCCAAGTGTATGCTGAAGGTTGTGATATGGTGAGTAGATCCACATCACCTACAAAGAGCAGAAGCAATTCTGAGGTCCGCAAAGCAGATATACTCTCCTCTTCCCAACTACAGCTTTGTAGCTGGACACATGGACATAAGGATGTACGGGCCCTGAATGAAATTGTGTAAGGATTGTATGGAATCCAAAACATTCTATTTTAAACCCAAGTCTACGGACTGTCTAAAAACGTACTCTACTGTGGGGTTTACATTTCAAACTGGACCTCATAAAGCCATTTTCTTCCAACTTACTCTCCTGAGAGTACAGAGGGAGTCTCTGCGGTCCACCTCGTCCTTCTGGCTTGTGGGCCTTTCTAGACAGTCTGAGACATTTAGAATGAGACAGTCACATTCCAACATGAATGCGTTGTTGTGTGTGTGAGTGTGTGTCTATGTGTGCGTGTGATAATTTCAGAGAGAGGTACCTAGCGCCAGGGGAACAGAGATGGAGATAGCAGACACCCTCAACTAGCCCTATTTCTGTCAATCTCTGTGTACGTGTGAGTGTTTTTCCTCAGTCTCCACCGCAACAACAGGGGACAGAATGGTGGGTTTGAAATACTACCCTGCGCTGGCATTGTTGTTGTGGTCAGTTATAGTACATTCTCTGTGTGTCTCTGAGCATTTTATTTACATATCCTGAATTAGCATGCAGGGTGCGGCGAGGCCTGCATGTTCTGTCTGAGCTGAGGGTTATGCAGGGTAAATGGAGCGGGGCGAAAACTTTGTGCTGTGCCAAGCAAAAGCCTTGTGGTCCACGAAGGAAGACGGCCAGTGGCAACAGCTGGTGAGGGGTTGATGGCTCTACTCTGCTGGGGCGAAGGTTGAAGGACGGAAAGGCTCAGAACAATAGTTCAACATTGTGGGAAGTGCTCTTTGTCACTTTTGTTGAGAAAAGATTGATAGCACCCTCGTGTTAGCATTAACATTGGATCTAAAACCTCAATGTAGCTTAGCATTAAAGTTGGAAGCATGGCGCAGAGCTAATTCGGCTCCGTCGGTAATTCAAAACTACACCAACCAGTTGGTATATCCCTTCTAAATTATCATGTTGCATTGTTTTATTAATCCCTACACAGACATAGGATGCAGGACAGTTAACTGCAATACTTTCAAGGCACATTGTCTTCTTGGATAATGCTGAAATACAGCATGTACCTCCTCATTAAACACAAATTAATATTAACCAGTGAGCTTTAGACATGTTCACGGACCTATTCTTTATCAGGGGGTCCTTATTCCTCCTGCTTTAGGTCCTAATGCTAAGCTAGGCTAACTACCCTGTGACCCTATCTCTGTACTACAGACATCAGAGCGGTGACTCAATCTTTGTTCAGAATCATACTATAATACACATTGACTTTTTATTATTTTTTATTTTTACAATGCCCAGTAGTCCGTATCACTGAAGACTCAGTTACCAGTTTAATAGAGCCACCCAGCTTAAAACTAATGCAGGTTAACACACTCGTCCTGCAAAAAAATCAGCGTTCATGGAGATTAAAATGTTCAGACTGTGTTGAAACTGTTTCAGAAAGTTGCTGATATGACTGTATGGTCAGTTTGCAGGATGTAGTTTGTGGTGATTTCGAATTATATTAGGAGGTGCATCATATCATGTACTAAAAGGTAGTTTGTTTTCATCATCTTATAACCTTTATGAGCGAAGATTTACTCTAAATTCAGTTAAAACTTGTTCTACATTGGGCTAGAAAAAGCTATTTTGGGGTGCCCCCGATAGCCTAATGGTTATGTCGTGTGACCCAAGTGCTAAGGCGTAGTGGCTGTCCTAGGTTTGATTCCGACCTTGGGCGTTTACCATGTGTCCTTCCCCACTCTATCCCGTTTCCGTCTCTATCTACTGTCCTATCTAATAAAGGCATAAAAGGCCAAAAATAAATCTTGAAAAAAAAGAAAAAGCTATTTTTAGAGAAGTGTAACTAATAAATTGGGAACTGAGTACAATTGTTGCAAAGTTATCTAAGTGGCTAGTGTGTAGTCTTCTGGTCAGATGTTAAATAACCCATTAAAACAACAATGAGGAGGCCTACATGTAATCAGTATCAGTACCAGACAGCACTAGTGAGTCTAAACAGACAGAGCTAAAAACAAAAAAAAAACCACAGTAAATCCAAACACTATGCATCATGGGAAGCCGGCAAATGAGAACAGACATGCAAACATGCAGATATAACTGACTGCTTATCATCCAAGTTTCAAGATTGTGTACAAAAGCAACAATGAACTTGCCATGGACATTTTATTTTTTTTGCATTTTACATGCCTGCATATGAATGTAACTAAATTCACCTGCTTGCAGCAAAGCATCCACCACCTTTCTTAAACTCAGCTTTCCAGTCAAAACATCATTAGCAGCACTGACATTTCACTTTCACAACACTCTAATGCGCTAGCCACAAACCTGCCACAGGAATTCAGACCACAACTTTCTCGGGGCGGATTCGTTGTTTAAAGGGAGAGAAGATTTTGTTTTGGTGACAAGAGTGGTTCATTAAAGTTTATGCAGGTTCACTACTTGTGATGTAGTTTGTTTTGCATCAGTGTGGGATCAGGTCCATGTTATATCCCTCTTGAGAGTCTTAGGTCTTTTGAACGCCAAACATGGAGCCTTGTATGTCTGAAGATAGAAGATCCCAGACAGTGTAGCCAGCCACAGGGGTTTCTGCTAACCTCCAGGCCACAAAGGTTTCAGACAGATAATCTGAAAAGGAAACTGTCGTAAACCACTTTCCGCCCCTTAGATTGAATATACCAGGGTTTAAACTGCGGGCCCCAGACAGCGAGGGAAAAGTGAGACTGAGGCTCTGGTTGCATGCAGTCTCTTGTGAAATCTGTTCTCAAACCACCGATGGAATTCTTCTCATAGCTTTCAAATGTCCAGAGAAGGAAAGCAGGCCACACCTTGTATAGAATGCACTGACAGTCTTTATGTCTCAGTCACAGAGACATGAGGACTAGTATATAGGAGCCAAATCAGTAATGGAGCATGAAATGAGACCTTTTCTGGAGTCCTGATGTTTAACAAGCACTCCACCTCTTTTTATTTCTGTTTTCAACTTTCTCATTTTAGGGCATCTCCCTCTCTGCTGTTCTGAGTTTCAGCTGTATGCAGTCCAGGAAAATGTGGGGTATTTATACCAGCTCCGCAGCAGGAGATCTAAACAGCAGAGATCTGAGGACAATACCAGCTCTGGCATAAATAACCTCCAGGGGAATAGGTTGGGCCAGGCTGAGTCCTGTTTTAAAATACGAAAAACGGGGGAAGTTCCACATGTCAAAACAGGAAGTGTGGGCCTGTAGAGTCAGCTTTTCTGCACACAGTCCCGATCCCAGGCCTCCAACTTCCTGTCTGGGGGTTCTACTCCAACCTTCCCACTTCCTACATTTTAGGATACAGCAGTAGACACACAGGGAGACTGACTTGCACACCTTTTCCTAGATTTCATCAAACTATCATGTAAAGGCAGACCACAGGCAGACTGTGGTCCCTTTGCAAGTATAGTTCAGCAGAAAATGGGATGTTTTTTGTTCAAACTACTTCTTCATCAGCAGGCCCAGTTGTTGGAATTATATGGAAATATAATGCTGAGAAAGTAAATGGGAATCTGAACATCTATAACTGTCTTTTCACTCACTCCCAGACTTCTTAATCAACGTTTAAGCTTTAGATTCTCTCACTGCATACAAAAGCAGTTTGCAGTAACAGCAATATTAACACTGTACGCTTGGTAGTTTCATCATTTCAGATACAGGTAGACAAAAACAGCTTCTCAGATGTAGCTAGTGAGCTGAACTGATGTGTCGTTGGCAGGGTTTGTCAGCTATAGGTAGTTAGCTAATCAACTTAACTTTATCCCCATTAGTTGGTTGGAGAAACTATATCCAGAAGTAATAAATATAGAAATGATGGCTATGTACATGTTATAATGCATAAAGGCTGAGATTACTTGTCTGAGGGCAAATAGTCACCATCACCATTTAAGTCATGGAAACATAAAGAAACAGCATTGTTCTGGTTCTGGAGACCATAGACGATAGAACGCCAACTCTTTCCTGCTCCTGATGTTTCCTTTAAACAGTCAAGACTGAACTTTAAACTCTAGAGGTCTTCACACATCACAAATTTTGGACCACTTCTAAAACAAACCCATGGGATACTTCATGCAACCAAACCTGTGCATTCAGCATAGCCAGACCAAACCCAGGAATAATCAGACCTGATTCAACCTTGATCATCCCTGACAGAACGAACAAAAAAGAGTTCAAACACTGACAGCAAGATGATGCACTATCAATGAAAGAGGCACCTACTTGAGTCCATGTCATTTAGATTTACCTTACATACCATACATAGACCCTGAAAACAGAGACTCTACCTGACTAAGTACAATTAGGGGCAGGTCTAACTCAGGTATTGTGTCAGTTCCTAGTTCCTTAGGACCAAGTGGACCCATAAAAACTTCTACTTTCAGCCTCAAATTGAAGACATCGTGTGAAAGTTTGGAAGGACCAGA
Source organism: Chromis chromis (assembly GCA_900302755.1). Lineage (NCBI taxonomy): Eukaryota > Metazoa > Chordata > Actinopteri > Pomacentridae > Chromis > Chromis chromis. Next base: position 7,158 of record OMNN01071529.1, on the reverse strand, counting down.
ACACTTGTAATGTGCTGCAAAAGTTTCATATCAGCAAACATGCTCTGAGAAAAGCGTAGCTGCTGTGAAATGTAAGACACCTAAAAAAGTACATGAGTAAATAAAATAGTGTAAAAGTTATTGAATGTAAGAACAAGAGAAGACTCGTGGAACTTGTGCTTATGATATTTGTACGTCATTCTCTGGCTCAGAGGGGTAAACAAAGATGACTTTGCAGGGACTAGTGTCTCATTTCACAGCAACTGTGAGATCCTGAGAGCCTTCTCTTTGGGACTGGAGACAGACTGCAGCTGTTGTGAGTTCGGTTTCATGAGGTTTGGACCCAATCCCGGAACTTTGTTTTTCATTTTTCATGGTTTCAACGTGATGCTTTTTTCCCCTCCAGCTAGTTTTTCAACATGAAACAGAAAAAAAAATAACAGATTGTGATTTTGGTGTTCTCTGGTCTGAGGTTGAGACTTAATTGCTCGGTAGCGGAAGCTGATTTGTTGTTTTTAGAAGCAATCATCGTTCAAGTGCCAGAGCAGGCATTTTCCCTCCAATGAAGGCATCATAAAAGACTTTTTATTTCCTACTGTCAGCATTATTGGTGCCAGTGTACTAAGCTGACAGCTTGGGTGGAAATAGCAGCTCAGTGGTTTTGAGGTTGGATGACTTCAAAATGCTTTTGCATTTTCTAATCACATTGACTCAACAGGCCACCTGTTATACACCGTCTTTGTCTTTCACTGTTGTTTTAACCCTAAAATTTTCATCCATGTGCATGAAGAACATGTTTGGAAATGCAGTAAATGACAGATAATTAATGCCACATACAGCATAACAGCAAGAAAGGATTGGGTTTGACTGATGTTATTTATTTGTGGCTCCGATGAGGATCTACTGTCCATGTCTGATCTGTGGGCTGTTGGTGTTTTACAGAGGTGAAGGACTATGAACCAGCGTACGGCTCCAAAGTGCGAGAGCACCCCTGTGTGGAGAGCATGAAGGACAACGTGCTGAGAGACAGAGGGAGACCTGAGATCCCCGACAGCTGGCTCCAGCATCAGGTCAGACTCTAAGCTCTGCTTTACTGTTCACTTACTGAAGCATAGACAGATATCAATTATTATTGGTTAGAATTAATTCACGATTAAATATGAAGAGTCCCTTTAAGAGAAAGGACTAATTTAATCAATATTATTATCACAGTCTAATAATGTGTTATGAAAACACAGTGCCAGTCAAAAAAACATTAGATTTAAGGGTTTCACTATATTCAACCATTTTTTACACTGCAGAACAAAAGACATTAAAACCAGGCAATAACACAAAATGTAAAACTCATATTTTAGATTTTAAAAGTAGCCATTGTTTGCCTTGATGGAAGCTTTACAAATGCTTAACAATATGTTAACCATCCTTACCTGAAAAGTCAAAAGTTAACTGGTTGTATTTTGTCCATCTTAATGTCGAGGTCGTGTTGCTATACAGCAAATAACCCTATTCAGCTACTGTAGCAAATCATGTCATGCCAAGAAACACTCAGTCTGTCATTATGTTAAAACATGAAGGCCAGAAAACTTAACTGAAAGTTTCTTGAAGTGCAGTCACAAAAACCATCAACGCTGTGGTGAAACTGCCTTTCATGAGGACCGACACAGAAAGTGAAAACCAAGATCCCTCCACTACAGATGAAAAGTTCATTAGCCAACTTCCAAAGCAGCGTTCTGACCCCTTTTAATAAGAAAAGGCAGTATACCAGTTCAGTCCAGTATACCATAATTAAAATAATTGATTATTCTTGTAAATCTGTTAAAAAAAACTTTAGAATGGAGCATAATGCCTTCAACAGCGGTTCAGTCTTGTTTTCAATAGATTTGCTTTTATTTGCATTTTCTTACTTTGTGGAGTTGTTCTTCATTCAGCTTCAAGATCCTATAAACTGTAACTGCCTCTTTGATTGATTTGGTTTCATATATAGGGTATTCTTGAAGTCTTGAAGAATGCCAATGCTACACCTCAGCAGTACATTCATTTAGCTTATTATTTCAATCTAAAGTCAAAAGAACTCATGTTAGAAGTCCTGAAGTGATCTCCAAATGAGGCCTAGAAATCTGAAGACGAATCAGTTTATTTGATTAATAAAGATTAAACCTTTACAGTAAGTTAATAAAAAAGACAGGTTGATTCCACTAAATTGCTGTCTGATGTAAGCTCAGTCTCAAGTTCCTGCTCTCCTACTCCCTCTGCAGGGCATGGCGATGATGTGCGGCACCATCAAGGAATGCTGGGACCACGACCCCGAGGCCCGTCTCACCGCTCACTGCGTCGCCGAGCGCATCTCCGAGATGGAGGAGGAGATGGACAAACTGTCCAGCCGCAGCTCCTCAGCAGAGAAGATCCCAGAGGAGCTGAAGATCCCCATAGAGGTGGAGATCCCAGAGGAGGAGGTCAAAAGCATCAAAATACAGAACATCATAGCAGTGGACTGCTCCGTGAGCGACGAGAAGTGAGAGGAAGCCTCATGGACTCTCAGTGGAGGTCTTTCAACAAAAGCACATGTTCTGCTTTGATGGGATTGGAGGACAGAAGTTGATGTTCAGGAGCTGAGCTCTTGCAGGACTACGAGCCAGATGGAGTGTGAGCCACAGTGTCATGTCTAATTGTAGCCCAGCAAAGCTAAACTCTGGGTGATGCTTTTGGTCTTCACCGCTTCTTAAGTGTAACAACTTGATATAATCAGCTGAAAAGCTACAGAGCCAAAAAGCCAAAGTTAACTGGAAGCTTCTAAAGATGTGTTGAGCATAGAGAGTCAGCCAGGATTCTCTCTGAGCAAACAGGTCTGAGACATTAACAGGGCAATACCTATAAAAGCCAAAGATATTTGATGTGCACTTTACCTTGTGATACTTATGCAATGCAGATGTTTATCCGTTTATGTTGATGTTCTTATATTCTAACGTGCTTTTGCCTGAAAGTGCCTTTGTGTGTTTGACTTTGAGCCAAAATGCCAGCAGAAATGTCACCTTAACACTAATGATGCTGTGGACTCCATCCTCACCAGCAGGAAAAATTAAAGGAATATATGTCTGTGTGTGTGTGCGTGTGTGTGCGTGTTTAAATGAGAATGTGTGTGTTGTTTGTACTCAGCTATACTTTGACCTTGTTTGCCAAACAAACAAGCATAATGTACATAGGAGACAAGAAGTGTACATAGGAGACAAATCAGCAAAAAAAAAAAGGGAAAGCAACCTTACTACAGAGCTTATCTTTGAATGCAGAGATTAAAAGACTTCATAAAGATGTATTTTTTAAAACAGTGTATGTTTTGTGTCTATATCAAATGGGAAACGCCAAAGATCCTTTACCCTGCCTTACCATACAGTATGTGCCATATGTAAAATATTGTAAATCGTTCATGGATTAAAGATATTTCTGTATACTGATTCTCTTGTTACCCATTCTGTGAACCAAACCAAGTTACAACATGCTTTAGATTATGTCATGTCTGCAGTAGATGTCTGTTTAGCTCACATGACTCTAACTAAGGTGTAGAGGTAGAGTTAGCACACTTAGATTTCATTAAAACACTGCTCCATCCTTCCTGGAAAGTATTAAATTACTTTTGTCATACACATAGCCATGCTTTTGATTTATCATATAGTACAACAACTGACTTTAACCTTATGATCAGTCATTTAGATGCTTTAAATGGAGATCAGTCTGACACAACACTTAGGATGAATGAAAGAAAAAAAGAGAACTGTCTGAGGAAATAAGGGTGACAATATTTGCCAGACATGGTCAAGGAAAAGACCACAAGCAGCCTGATGTTACTGTGACCACAGCTGCTGATATTATGAAGAGGTTTAAGCGCCATGGGACTGTAGCCAACCGTAGTGATCCCAGACTAAACAGAGGGAAAGTTTGGATAGTGGAAAAAGAAACATGGCAATCTTTCAAACACATACAACTTAAGAGACCAACAGTGTCTAATCGCTCCACAAGATACAGATTAAACAGGAACTTTTTGGTAAGTTTTTAAGGACTAGACCACCGTCCCCTCTGTGAAACATTGAGCAAGCTCAGTTGTGTTATGCGGTTGCTGTATCTGGCACAGGAGGCCTCCACTCTGTGCAGGATACAATGAAATCAGAAGATTATCAAGGCATTCTGGAGCGAAACATACCGAGAGCTCAGTCTCAGTCACAGCTCATGACTCCTTTAGCAGGGTAATGATCCAAAACATACAACCCCAAGGACTGATTTGAATCCGTTGGAACATCAGTGGAAAGAGCTGAAACTCACAGGTGGAAGAAGGCACCTGTCAGACCAGAGGGCACTGTGCAGAAGTCCTTGATTGCAGCAACTACCTTGTAAAGGTGGCTGCAAAATAATGGGCAATATTTTTGTCCAAGACATTTTAATTTGTTAAATTCCAATACAAGGTAAGGTTATAATAATAATTATTAATAATTTATCCTTTATTAATCCCCTTGGGGAAATTCACTTCCTGTATTTTACCCATCCTACTATACATACTAGGAACAGTGGGCTGCCACGGTGCAGCGCCCGGGGAGCAGTCAGGGGTCAAGGGCCTTGCTCAAGGGCCCAACAGTGGCCACAGTGGGGTTCAATCCCCTGACCTTCTGATCAGTAGTCAGGGGCTTAACCTGTTGCACCACCACTGCCCCCCTCAGTTATGTTGAAGATCAAAACTGAACTGTCACTGCAAAAACTTTTCTTTTTTGTTTTAAGTGGAAAGGTACCAATAACTGCCCTGTGATGGACTGGCGACCTGTCCAGGGTGTCCCCTGCCTTCGCCCTAAGTTGGCTGGGATAGGCTCCAGCCCCCCCGCGACCCTCCAGAGGATTAAGCGGCGTACAGATAATGTACAGATAATGGATGGATGGATGGTACCAATAACTGTGTCCAAATCTGTAAATAAAAGTGATTTAAAAACTAAAGCAGCAGAGCTAGATGTTCCTGATGAAGTTGTTTTGGTAGCCACATAACAAGCCAACTGTATCTCCTGCATGTGTAGATAGATCAACTGAGGTTAATCCATCCATTATCTATGCACCGCTTTATCCTCTCACAGGGAGGTTGAGAGTCTATTCCAGCTGACTTAAAGCAAAAAATAGGGCACACCTTGGACAAGTCACCAGTCCAGACAGACAACCACTTATGGCCAATTTAGAATCACCAATTTACCAAGCATGTCTTTCAGTCTTGGGAGGAAGCCAGAACACCTGGTGAAAACCTATGCCAACTCCGAGGCCTCAGCTGAGATTCGAACCCAAGACCTTCTTCAGGATTGGACCACTGTGCCCACCCAGAAACAGAGGTCTTCATCTAAAGTCGTCTTGTCTTTACTCTTCTTTTTGCTCTGTTTTGGACTCCACAGACTCCTGGGGGAAATATTGCACTGGACATTAACTGCACCGCAATGTTTTCACGTTAGTTCATACCTGTGTCTGTCTGTTGTTTGGTGCTGGGCTTGTAGGAGGGTTTTTAGAGCACTTTTCCTGGAAGCAACTGTCTGCTGATAAATTCAAAGTTGACGAGAGCTGTGAGACTGAACTGAAACAGTAATTAATGCTGTAAAACAACATGAGGCTAAAACAATCCGTAGAGCTGAGGGGGACTGCATGGTCAAGATTTCTTTAATTCTCTGTGAGTTTGTAACTACAGTGACCCCGCCCACAATACTTAAAGTTATTTGAGTCATTGTTAAAATAAAAATATTAATTAGTGCAGCTTTAAGATAGATCTGAAGGTCTCAAGAGAAACCTGTTTTGTTGAAGACACCTAACAAACAAATATTAGTAGTAGGAAGCATTAAGAAAGATTAACAATGAGTGACCTCGATCAATCTTTCTCATTTAAGTTTCACATTGATACATTAATCGCTAAATTACGACAGAAAATTGGATACTTGTATAGAAACAAAGAGAACTTCCCTCTAGGGTGTAGAAAACAGGTAATTGAAGCCATCTTCCTTTCTGTTCTGGACTATGGAGATGTCATTTATAGACATGCTTCTGCCTCTACCCTAAAATCATTAGACCCAGTTTATCATTCCGCCCTCAGATTTATCACTGGTGACAAATACTCCACTCATCATTGCCTCCTGTACGACAAAGTTGGTTCGCTAACAGTCAGACGTGACAGGCATGGGCAGGTATTTATTTATAAAGCACTCACAGGTAATCTGCCAGCATACATCACTTCCCTTTTAACCTGGGCTGAGAATCAACATCGAACTAGATCATCTGACTGGCTTATGCTAAGGGTCCCACGAGTGAACACTAACATCGCTAAAACAGCCTTTACCTTTAGTGCTGCACATACCTGGAACACAATACAAAACACACTGAAACTCAATACAGTTTAAGTTTAAGTTTACAGTTTAAAACAGAGAGCAAAATCACTGCATCAGATCTCAGTTCTTCAGAGGGTCTCCACTGATGAATCATACAAAAACAAACACTTTGGAAACATTATATTGAAAATTCAGGCCCCAAAAGTCAAAACTAGAAACTAGAGTCCAGCTGTGATGATCCTGGTTCTACTGAGCTGAGACCAGCAGAACCTCCTCAGGTCTGGACCTCTGGACTGGGTCTATCTATGTCTGCGGTATGGCTCCACATGGAAAAAACCTGACCAGAGGAAGTGAAACATGCGACTGTGAGACTTGACAAAGATGGAAAAGGATCCAGGAAGATCAGGGAGCAGCTAGAAACCAGTTTTCTCCCAGAGTCAGCAGGAACCAGGAGGTCTAGAAGGAGCCATAGTAGGTCTAGAAGGAGGTCTAGAAGGAGCCATAGTAGCACTGATCAGAGCTCCTGGTCCAAGACGTTCCACATCTCGTCATAGACGAGATGTGGAACGTCTTGGACCACCTCCATCTAGTCCAGAACGTCTTGGACCACCTCCAGCTAGTCCAGAACGTCTTGGACCACCTCCATCTAGTCCAGAACGTCTTGAACCACCTCCATCTAGTCCAGAACGTCTTGGACCACCTCCATCTAGTCCAGAACGTCTTGGACCAACTCCATCTAGTCCAGAACGTCTTGGACCAACTCCATCTAGTCCAGAACGTCTTGGACCACCTCCATCTAGTCCAGAACGTCTTGGACCACCTCCATCTAGTCCAGAACGTCTTGGACCAC
>OMNN01071528.1:0-11094 GCA_900302755.1 Chromis chromis | reverse complement strand
CGTGAAGCATGGTGGTGGCACCACCATGCTTCACGTCATGATGGTGCCACCACCATGCTTCACATCATAATGCTGCCACCACCATGCTTCACATCACGATGCTGCCACCACCATGCTTCACATCATGATGCTGCCACCACCATGCTTCACATCACGATGCTGCCACCACCATGCTTCACGTCATGATGGTGCCACCACCATGCTTCACATCACGATGCTGCCACCACCATGCTTCACAAAGAATTCAAAGTGTCTTCTTCCAGTTGACTTCAGAGTCTCCTACATGCCTTCTGGTGAACTCTAGTCCAGATTTAGTATGAGCTTTTTTCAACAGTGTCTTTCTCTTTCCAGTCTCCCATAAAGCTTTGACTGGTGAAGAACAGCCAACAGTTGTATGGACAGTCTCTTCCATCTCAGCTACTGAAGCTTGTAACTCCTTCAGAGGAGTCATAGGCGTCTTGGTGGCCCCAGGGGAGTCATAGGAGTCTTGGTGGTCTCCCTTACTAGTCTCTTTCTTGCTCTGTCACTCTGAGTTTGAGGACAACCTGCTCTTGTCAGATTTACACATCATGTTCCTTACATTTCTTAATGATGGATTTAATTGGACCCCAAGGGATCTTCAGTGATTTGGACATTTCCTTGTATCATCCCCTGACTGATGCTTTTTAATAACCTTTTCACAGTTCCTTAGAGTGTTCTTTTGTCTTCATAGTGTAGTTATAGCCAGGAGTACAGATACAGGAGTCTTTATACTACAACCCCTGAGACGCATTCAGTACACTCAGTTTATTTCCATTTAACTGTGTGACTTCTAGCACTGATAAGCTGCACTTTTGGTAAATTAAGTAGAAATTAGAAATCTGTTTTTACCTTGACATGAAAGTCTTGTTTATTTATATAACTTCTTGTCAAAAAAAAAGGCCAAATTAAATTGGCCTTGATTCAGTGTTGAAAAGCACTAAAGGGGGAAATTATGCACATAAAGAGAGCAGAATCTTAATTTAAACACATACTAATATGAATTCGACATCAGCTTCTACAGTGGCATCACTTTAGCTCAATAAACTGCTTAACAACCTCTTACTATACAGCTTGCTGTTCTTTTGAATTCTCATTTTCAATTTGTCCTGTTTGTATCCTGTTATTTTGCTTTGGTGCTTTGAGCCCAGGGCCACAGAGTTCATTTTAATATATCCTTTTAGAAAAAACTAACCAGCAAACAAACCCCGCTGTGTTTTCCTCTTTATTCTCCGCTACCTTGGAACACCTTCCCTTTGATTTATGGCTTCAGTGTGTTTATCCTGCATAGCTCAGAGGACAGGTCACAGATGAAAGTGCCATCCACGTATTCTGTAATATCATACGTGCGGTTATTTATTTCTGTGGTAAACTCTGTTGCTTTTCAGCAAAAAAAAAAAACTGCAGCAGGGCTGGGCTGAAGCCAGATCGGACGTTCTGCATTCAGGTCGGCCGCCATCAAGGACAGAGAGCCGACTGGGGAGGTTTAAAGTTTATTCACTGCTGGAGTCGCAGGAGTACGAAAGGCCAAAATAAAAACCACATCTGGTAAAACAGCACTGAGTCCTTGAACAGTGCCTCTGGTGGCCTGATGTCACTCAGCTGTGATATGTTGAACGAAACGCAGCCACAGAGCGAGTATCAGTATTAAAAGTGAAAACACAGAAAAACAGTTTAAAATTTTGGCTGCATTAGAAATGAAGGGCTTCTTGTAAATATTCTTTCTTGCCAGAGGCGTCTTAAATCTCCTCCAGAGGGCAACTATTCAAACTGAAAGCAGCAGCAAGCAGCGGTAGGTAAAGGCTGAGTTTGTGTTTCGTTAGTTTGTGCTGCACAAATCCTCTGAGATTAACGAACATAAATTCACCTAACTTCATTTATTCTGCACTTTTCACACAAATCAAATGTAGTTTAAAGTGTTCTAAGATTTTAGAAATAGATTTAGAGACTAATTCACACCAAAACAACTGAATAAGATCAAATACGATTAAGATGATGCACTCAACAACAACGAAAAATCAATGCAACATTTGACATCGATCTTCTTGAGTTATTAAAACTTCTAATGAAACTAAATCAAGTTAGAGGAATTATCTTCTCCTCAAAATCAAATATATTTTTAATTAAATGTCTAAAACTGTTGACGCATGTTTTAAAAAAAGAGGATCCTGATCTCTAGGTGAAGAAAAACTAAGTTATCAAGCTACTTTCATTAAGTTACCTCAACTTAAATGTAGTTTTAAATCAACCAACGTGGAAATTTGAGTTTAAATCACACACAATATTAAGTTGATGCAACATAAGCATCTTGAAGAGTTCTATCTAGTATGTATAGTTCAAAGACCACTGAAAGAAACATTCATTCATGTTTATTGGTATAGCAGCTTTTCAAATTCACACACACACAAAAACAGAAAACAACGCAATGTGGTTTTAGAAAACAGGAAAAGGCTCCAGTCAGCACCTGAGGTTTTTCTAAAAAGTTCAACATCCACAGATAACAAAAAAAAAAGAACATTAAAAAAGATCAGGCAGTCCCAAAACAGAAAATGACAGGAAGTGACCCTGAATAAACATGTTTCGTAGAGGAGAAACCCAAGAGGAGCTGCTTTTTCAACAAATATAAGACCGACAATACGAGTTGATGACCTGCTGCTCCTCTCAGGTTTCTTCCTTTTCATGTTGTAGCAGCAAAATTCAATGGAGGCACATTTGTAAATAATAATTCGTAGTAATAACAACAAGATCCAGCTCTAATAATTACGGGTAAAGTATCTCAAAATAGTAGAAATAATGCATGAATTAACAGATTATCTTACACTGCCAGAGATTAAAAGCAGAGGCAGATCTTTGCAAACACAACTGAAAATAGAAAAACAAATCAAGGCAACCAAAACAAAACAGAATATGGTCACAAGTTCAGCTCCGTCATTCCAGATTTCAAAGAGCTCGACGAGTTCTCACACACTTTAAATTGTACATAATCATATCCATAAATCTGAATATTGTGCAAATGTTCATATTGCTAGGATTACCCGCAGTCCAATCATTTGGAAGAATTGTGTTTTAATGCTTTGGCAACATTTGTTCTTGACATTTTCACGCCAATAAAGCCCCTGGAGTAAACTAAGGCCCTTTTCAGACATTGGAGATGTAAAAGTGCTGCATCACCAGTTAATGAGACGGCATTCAGTCATTCAGACAAAGATCATTTGATCAATTCTGTCTCCATGTCGGGTAAAATTTATAAGAACATTTATTAAATTCATTAAATTACTACAGTTGAGTGTAAGAGTAGCAGCTCTCTCTCTTTTTGGAGACGCTAATATGGATCCTGCAGATATTTAATGAACTTAGAGGAAATAGTCCTAAACATCTGGGAGCAATGAACCAAACTTCAGCACCTGTTAGTCAAAACCTGGACTCACATTAATCTCATCACAGTGAAGTTTTATGTTTAGACATTTACCTTTGTAATTTATGTAAAACTGTAGAGAAAGGGGTGTCAATGCGCAACGTACTGATGGCACAGAAACTCCAAAGCCTGAGAAGCTTTATGGTTTTAGGATTTCTTTAGTATCGGCGTACATCAGTGATAGTTGTCAATAAATCTAATCGCACACAGCAGAAAGACATCATTTTTAAAAATGTAAACAAAGACAGGCTACGAAAAAAAGAGTTCAGCTCACCTTGTGACTCAATAATTAATGGAAATCTCCTGTTTCTTGTGCAGTTTACACCTGTTCAAATGAAAACTACAACGATTAATCGATTAGTTCTTAACTATTAAATTAATCACCAACTACTCTGATCAATGATTAATCAGTCCGAGTAATTTTTTAGAAAAAGAAAAGCAAAAAAAAGGTAAATTCACTGATTCCGAGCTCCTTAAAATTGAATATTATCTTGTTTCTTTACTCCTCTATTACAGTAAACTGCATATCTTTGGTTCATTGGTAAAACAAGACATTTGAAGACGCCATCTTGGGCTTTGGGAAACAGATTTTCACCATTTCCTGATTTTTATTAGCCCCAACAACTAATCTATTAATGGAGAAAACGATCAACAGATTAATGGAAAATGGAAATAACCGTTAGTAGCAGCATTATTTCACATAAGTGATAGCTATTAAAGTGAACTTTTGAAAAAATAGTTTGTAGGAAAACTATTGTGCAGTCTGACAGATTAAATCTAGATTTCATCAGGCCCATCTCCCATGTCATGTGGATCAAACCTGCACTGTTTTTAAAGCAGTCTAAAGGCGTTTTAAATTTTAAAGTTTGGCATTTAACCTGCGGTTTGGCTTCCTTGATGATTTCTTCTCCACAGATCTTTCAGGACTCTCATCCATGTGAACTTTCATGTGCTGTTTCAAGGTTGGGCCATGAGTGAACTTTTTCCCACATGTTTTGCAGGAGTAAGGTTTCTCACCTGTGTGCGTTCTCATGTGACTTTTCAACATCGATAATCGAATAAATGTCTTGCCACACATGTCACAGAGGTGAGGCTTCTCGCCGGTGTGAGTTTTCGTGTGCCTTTTCAACTTCGATTTGTTAATAAATTTGTTCCCGCAGAGGTTACAGACGAAAGGCCTCTCACCTGTGTGAGTTCTCATGTGGCACAGCAAAGTATTAGTATGTCTGAAACTTTTACCACACGTTTCGCAAGAATGCAGCTTCTCACCTGTGTGGATTGCCGCGTGGCGTCTAAATGCCGACGGGTCTGTGAATCTTTTCCCACAGGTGTTACAAAGGTACGGCTTCTCACCTGTGTGGGTTCTCATATGCAGCGACAATCTATCGCTTCTTGTGAAAGTTTTCCCACAGGTTTCGCAAGAATACGGCCTCTCACCTGTGTGGCTTCTCATGTGGACTGTGAAGGCAGCGTTAAAAGTGAAAGTTTTATCACACTTGTTGCAAGAATAAGGCTTCTCACCTTTGTGTGTTCTGGGATGTTTTTTCTTTTGAGACTTACGCTTAGGTTTTGCACCAGTGTCATATGAGTCTTCATCTGTATCCATATCACATTCACTCTCTGACATTGGATGTTTGTCTACATTGTGACGTTGACGTCTCTTCCTTGGCTTCAGCTCTGCACTTTCACTTGATCCTGAGTTGGCATGTTCGTCACTTTCCTCATGAGTAGGAGTCACTAGAAGACTATCAGTCTCTTGCCTCGGTACAAGCTGCTCTTCCTCCTGACTGGTGAAGAGTTCCTCCTGTTCCTCTTTAATCTGTGGAGACTCTGGTTTCACCTGCTCCAGACTGATGCCAAGATTCTCCCGTTCCTCTTTAAACTGTGCAGAATCTGGCTCCAGACTGGTGTAGAGTTCCTCCTGTTCCTCTTTAATCTGCAGACACTTTGGTTCTTCCTGGTCTAGACAGGTGCAGAGTTTATCCTGTTTCTCTTTAATCTGCCCAAAATCAAGTTCCTCCTTTTCCAGACTGATGCCAAGATCCTCCTGTTCCTCTTTAAACTGTGGAAACTCTGGTTTTACCTGTTCCAGACTGTTGTAAAGCTCTTTTGGTTCCTCTTTAAGCTGTGGAAAATCGAGTTCCTCCTTGTCCAGACTGATGCCAAGATCCTCTCGTTCCTCTTTAAACTGTGCAGAATCTGGTTCCTTCTTTACCAGGCTGGTGTAGAGTTCCTCCTGTTCCTCTTTAATCTGCAGACACGTTGGTTCTTCCTGGTCTAGATTGGTGCAGAGTTCATCCTGATTCTCTTTAAACTGTGGAGAACCTGGCTTCTCCTGGTCCAGACTGTTGTTGTAGAGTTCCATCTGTTCCTCTTTAAACTGCAAAAAATTGGGTTCCTCCTTTTCCAGCCTGGTGTAGAGTTCCTCATGTTCCTCTTTAATCTGCGGACACTTTGGTTCCTCCTGGTCCAGACTGAAGTTCCTCTCCCGGTTGCAGAGCTGCTGGTCAGCAAGAACCGCTTTTTCCTTACATGCACATTGGAGGTCTGGAGGGACACAAGACAAACGTTAACGTTATGTGGTAATGTTTTGATGAAACATTGCACCATTGTTCCTGTTATAAAGCAGACATGCTAACATAAACGGACACACAGCCCACTGTTATCTTTAAAAAGAGAACCATCTTTCCTGTATGTGTTTAAATGCCTGGCCAGTATAGGCTGTGACTCCTTCAAGCTTCACCAGAGTCCATATAGCTGATTATGTGAAGACCTTGAACAGAAGCGCAAAGCTGAGCAGTGTAACTTTAGAAAAAGAATGAAATCCACCTCACATCCAGCCTTGGATTTAAATAGGCTCATATTACCAGTCAAACGGATCAGATGTGCTGCATACTGTGTAAAAACTGCATGTAATCGGAGCACAGACCCACATATGACCTCTAAGTAGGGCTGCAAGCAGTTGGCCATGTTTTCGCTTTATAGATGAGGGTCATCTGAGTATTTCTGTATTTCAGAATCAGCTTTATAGGCCAAGTATGTGATACATACAAAGGGTTGGACTCCTAAGTTTCCTTTGCTCTCGAAGGACTTAAACAAAATAAAATAAAACATATGTGCATTTAAACAAGAGTAACAGGCTACAGAAGGAAAATGAAAGTTTAACTACAAACTACAACCAGAGTTTTAGTGCTAAATTTCTGCTTTTCGACTTGGTAAATGACAATTCAGATTGTTGTGAAATATTTAAATACAGGACTCCAGACTGTAGGTAGGATATGCAACCTTTTTTTCAGAGTGTGTGAGTTAAAATTTCAAGCAGTCGCATTCATGTGAGTAAATGATCATTATTAAGCTGTTTTGGTGTCACTCTAACTGGCGAGGGCAGCTACTACGTTACCCACAGTGGTGGAATATAGTACTTTTATTTTCTTCCCTGGCCCTGTCAGATGTGTAAAACAAGCTGTTTAGCTGTCTGTGAAGATTCTCAGTCATCCAGGTCATGGTTATCCTCGTAGTTTCAATCGTAGCATCTGGACTTGCTTGAGTTTGTCGAAGACGTTCCATCTCTCATCCAAGAGGCTTCATCAGTTCTAAACTGACTGGTTCCAGATGTTATACTCTTCAGGATCCATTAACACTATTGAAGCTCCAGTCTGCTGGGTGAGTGTTGCCCCTCGCCTCATTATGCGAGTCGTTAGGTCCTTCCCTCTCACAATGGGATTTGGCTTCAGCTCTGCACTTTCACTTGATCCTGAGTTGGCATGTTCGTCACTTTCCTCGTGAGTAGGAGTCATTAGAAGACTATCAGTCTCTTGCCTCGGTACAAGCTGCTCTTCCTCCTGGCTGGTGAAGAGTTCCTCCTGTTCCTCTTTAATCTGTGGAGACTCTGGTTTCACCTGTTCCAGACTGATGCCAAGATCCTCCTGTTCTTCTTTTCAAAGTATTTTTTGCTCACTCAGCTTTCTGAAAACACTGCAGCCACCTAACAACATCTAGGAGTCCTGAAATGTAATTTATATGCAGGGAAAATGCAGTTGCAAGTAGACCGAGTTAGACCTGTTGACAGACACCATGCGTGGTTGGATTTGTTTCACTGAGATGGAGGTTCTTTAAAGAGCCCACATGGCACAGAAAAGTCTCTGGGGTAGACCAAAGTTTTAGGCGCTAGGGTTCACACTAAATTTCATTCAAATAACTTTCACAGGTTTGCAGCTGTTTAGTTAGATGGTTGTAGTCGTCTTATTGGTTACACAGGTGGTGGCTGAGCAGAGCCAAGTGTTACTGCAGATACATGGAACATAGCCAGATTAAACTACCAGCTTTCATCACTTTACAGGGTTAGCTAGTTAGTTAGTCCCTTTAGGATGTTACCAGCAAGTTTTAGTGCTCTTTGTTAGCTCCCAAGTATATATCATGTTTCCAAACTCTGTAGTAATCTTTTAGTTAAGTCTTGTCTTTAATACAAACTGTGTCTTGTGGCTAAAAGTTTACTGAGTGCACCAAAACAACTAGTTTCCCCTTAATTTCCCCTAAAAATCACATTAATTCAGATCTGCTATGATTCTCCTGCATGATCTGTTCTCCACTGAGACCCTCCCAGTGTTACTCACCGACTCTGTGCAGCTTTATTTCGGGTTGCCAGCTGACATCCAGCAGTCTGCGCTGACGGTCGACCTCCTCCTCCTGCCGGACCACAGTGTTCTCATAAACCGTGAAAACGTCTACAAAGGCCGCAGTGAGCCGCCCGCTGATCAACGGATGGACCGAAGACATCGTTCCTCCTCCAGCTACCGCAACATTTATCTGCGACACCACAACAGAACCGTCTGCAGCACCGAGCTAACGCTGCTAAGTAACGCTGGTAGCACTTCCTGTTTACTCCCGCCGAGTGTCTCGCTGTGAAGGTCCGGCGGACGCAGTGACTCTAACTTTTAGTTCCGCCTTCAACTGAAAACTTTTTTTTTGAAGCAGCTGGTTGAACTGGAGTAATTTTACACATACTCGTAGATAATTTACCTAGATGTCATGTTTTAATACAGAAATAGAAAGAAATTGAAAAAGATGAGTAATGTCAACGTTTTAATGTCAAAAACCAAACATATATGCATTATCATTTAAACATATAATATTCGTTATTACAATTCAAATGATCTATTTCCTTTTGTTTTTAAATTACACCATCATTGATGCTTTGGCAACATTGTTAACCTGCTTTCTGTGCAAATAAAGCATATTGAATCAAATGACACTTGGAGTAACTTCACTTCATGTTAAACCTACCTCTACTTTACTGTACACAGGAAAATAATACACTTCGTAGTTCAACTACACGTGTATATGAAAATCTATAATGCGCTCACAAAATGTGACATCCGCAGTCGTTAAAAACGTTTACATACACTTTTCATACACAGTTTCCAATAACTCCTTCAACTTTTAATTTTCTGTGATGGAACCATTGAAACACATTTTGGTTCTTTAACATATTTATTATCGGTCTTCTGGAAATGTGACAAAATATGTTGGGTCGAAAATATACGTACAGCAACGTGAATGATCAGTTTTGGAGATGTAGAAAGCTTTCAAATTTTCTTAGTGGCACGACTTCTTAACTACTTGGGAGAGATTACGATTTACTGATTGGCTGCCATGCAAGAAGGAAGCCCTCCTATAGAAGCAGCACCTTAAGGCTCGACTGAAGTTTAATTGAGCAGAAATATGTTTGGAGGAGAGAAAGTGAGGCCTTTAACTCCAAGAACACCAAACCTACTATCAAGCATGGTAGTGGCAGTATTATTCTCTGGGGCTGTTTTGCTGACAGTGGAGCACAAGAGATGATATATGTTGTTAATCATCATGTAATGTACAATACATTGATGATGCGGGAATGGGAATGGCAACATTTCAGAACTTAAATCCTCACATTTTTAACTTTTCTTCAGTATCAAAACACTTCAGTGATAGTTGTCAGGACATCCAGCAAAACTAAACTGACCAGCTAACTGGGATTACGTAGTTTTTCAGAGATTTAAACAAACACAAACTAAGACACAGAGCTCATGTTGCAAACCACAGTGTAACTCACCGAATCCATGCTAACTCACCGAATCCATGCTAACCGTATACCTTTTGTTAAAGCTTACAACTGTTCACACAAGTGAAGATTGTTAAAGTGACAGTTTCCAAACACTTTGTTGGGGAAAAAACAATAATATTAAAAGTACAAATGCAAAGAGCTTATGTAACAGTTAACGCATACATCGTGCAATACATTCCCCCTATCATTGAAGCACAGCCTAAAGATGCTTTCATCTTTAAAGCTCAACTGCTAACCTGCACGAAGTCTTACTCGCTTCTTCAAGTTTGGCCTCTCTGATCATTTTTCCCCCACAGATGTTTTAGGACTCTGACGTCTTGTCCCTGTGAGTTTTCATGTGGAGTTTCAAATTCGAGTTGTTAATAAACCTATTCCCACAGGTGATGCAGACAAACGGCCTCTCGCCTGTATGAATTCTCATGTGGATTTTTAAGGTAGTGCTATGAGCCAACTCTTTTCCACATACGTTGCAAGAATAAGGCTTCTCACCTGTGTGAGTTCTAATGTGCCTTTTCAAATTTGATTTGTCGATAAAGCTATTCCCACAGGTGTTACAGAGGTAAGGCTTCTCACCCGTGTGAGTTCTCATGTGGCACAACAACTTGTTAATATGTCTAAAAGTTTTACCACAGGTTTCACAAGAATGCAGCTTCTCACCTGTGTGAGTTCTCATGTGGATTTTCAAGGTAGTGCTATAACCAAAATCTTTCCCACATGTTTTGCAAGTATATGGTTTCTCGCCCGTGTGAGTTCTAATGTGCCTTTTCAAATTGGATTTGTCGATAAATCCATTCCCACATATGTTACACAGGTGAGGTTTCTCTCCTGTGTGGATTGCTATGTGCCTTTTGTATGCTGATGGGTCAGTAAACCTTTTCCCACAGGTGTTACAAAGGTACGGCTTCTCACCTGTGTGGGTTCTCATGTGGCGCAACAATTTATCACTTCTTGTGAAAGTTTTCCCACAGGTTTTGCAAGAATATGGTTTTTCACCTGTATGAGTTCTCATGTGGACTTTGAAGGGAGCATTAAAAGGAAAGGTTTTCCCACACTTGTTGCAAAAAAATGGCTTCTCACCTGTGTTATCTCTGTGATGTTCCCTAGTTTGGGACTTATTATTTAAGGCTTTTCCATCAGTGTCATAATTTACAGAGTTTTCAAATGTGTCAGTGTCACACTGACTCTCTGACATCGGCAGCATGGGACTGGTGCAGAGTTCCTCCTGTTCCTCTTTAAACTGTGGCGGCTCTAGTTCCTGCTGTTCCACTTTAATCTGTAAAACGTTTGGTTCCTCATTGTCAAGACTCGTCCAGAGTTCCTCTTGTTCCTCTTTAATCTGTAGAGGCTTTGGTTCCTCCTGGTCCAAACTGGTGCAGAGTTCCTCCTGTTCCTGTTTTATCTGTAGATGTTCCAGTTCCTCCTGTTCCTCTTTAATCTGTCGAGGTTCTGTGGAGTTCCTGTCCTGGTTACTGAGCTGCTGGTTATCAAGAACCTCCTCTTCCTTACAGGCATGTTGTTGCAGGAGGTCTGGAGGGACACAAGAAAAAGACAAAAAATGTGA
>OMNN01071524.1:0-18320 GCA_900302755.1 Chromis chromis | reverse complement strand
ATTTTTAAAATAATTTATTAGAATAATAGAGTTGAGATATAATATTTTAAAGTAGTGAGCTTTAATTATTATTTTTTCACAACTGATAGATTTATCAATTGTATATTTATTACAATATTCTATTTATAATAATATTTATTTGTTTATATTGAACACTTCCGGTTTCTAAATACCACCTAGCTGACTCTGTATCCGTATGGACCCAGTTTTATTTGATTTTCAAGAAATCAAACTCCTTTTACAGGCAGCATTTTACAACAATTGACTCTTGTCTCTTTAACTCAACTTAAGAAAACAAGTTCAATAAACTTAAATGTTAAGTTAAATCAACTAGTCACATAGACATACACTGATCAGGCATAACATTATGACCAACTGCCTAATATTGTGTTGGTCCCCCTTATGTGGTCAAAAATGCTCTGAACCATTGGGCATGGACAAGAGGACCTCTCAGGATGTCCTATGGGGTCTGGCACCAGGACGTTGGCAGTGAATCCTTTGGGTACTCTGGGTTGTGCAGTGGGGCCTCTGTCAATCAAACTTGATGCAGTGGAATAAGTTTGATTGACAGAGACCCTACTGCACAAGCCAGAGTACGCAAAGGATCCACTGCCAACATCTTGGGCAATTGTCATGTTCCTCAAGATGTTCCTGATTGTTTGATATTTTTGCCATGTGGTGGGGTGCATTTTCCTGCGGGGGTAGGCCAGTGACATTTGGGATTTCCATTTGCATGAGGGAGTGTGCTTGTTCTGGGACAATGTTTATTTGGGTGTCTAAGTCTCATCAACATGGATGTTAAAATCCAAGGTTCTCCAGCAGTTCTCCAACATAGTACCAATATGATCAATGATATTCACTTCACCTGTCAGTGGTCATAATGTTTTGGCTGATCGATGTAGGTTTCAGACAGACTTGCTTTTCTTTTACATCTTCTAGGTTTAAAGAGTTTCCACCCACAACTGTTGAAGTCACTTTTGACCAGAGCCAGTACTCAGGTGATCTGTGAGGCTTCTTCTGATTACAGTGAGGCAAATAAAGAGTCTGTTGATTTGGAGACTGAAATCAGTACTAACCATTGTCATGATTAGAATTGTTTTAATTATATTTTGAAAGAATATGTTTATTATTTAATTTAGCATGTAGCCTATTATGGATATAGTCAAGTTTCCACCATGTCTGTTTACTTAAACTACAAAAAACACTTGTCTCTGGGGGGTTTGCACCCTCTAATGGTGAATCATGGGAACTACGTTTATATGCTGGTTTTCTTTCATAGAAACTTCATTTAATAAGTTGAATGAACTCTCAGGAGCTCATTCATTCAACTCACTATTGTAAGTCAAAAAGCCTTAAATATCATGTAATGTTTTTGAGT
Source organism: Chromis chromis (assembly GCA_900302755.1). NCBI lineage: Eukaryota > Metazoa > Chordata > Actinopteri > Pomacentridae > Chromis > Chromis chromis. Next base: position 16,942 of record OMNN01071524.1, on the reverse strand, counting down.
TCTAATTTGGTCTGAAAATAGATAATTAGACATTGAATTAACAAAACAATCTAAAAAAATTATATAAAGTAAATTAGAAAATATAAGTTGATTCGAATAAATTTCTTCTTATTGCAGTATTTTGACTATTTTTCAGCAAACATTTGTTTGGATATTCTGTCCGACCTCACAGTCCTCTTCCCTCGGAGCACATGTACTCAGTAACTCATCCCGACAGAGCTGCTCAAATTTCAGACCTCCAGCTCCTTGCAGGGAGGGCGGAGTTTAAACCCACCAGGCGGCTCCACTAAGAAAGCAGCTCCTCGACGTGCTTTGCTTTTCGTGCTGGAAGGAGACAGGCGGCGGGCAAAGAGGTGTGAGAGGAGGAGGATCTGACTGGATTATCAGAGATTAACTGTGTGCCAGTGCAGCAGCGGGCAGGTGAGTGAAGATGTCGAGCTGTTGAACTGCTTTGCTTCGATTCAGCTCCACACACACTGATCGGGGCTTGTAGCCACTGCATGCAAAACAGCAGCTGAACCGTGCTGGAGGAGCCTTTTCGGTTGGATTGCATTTAAGGTGCACAGCCTGCCAAAAAAGACTCCACCACTATTGAATCCACAGTGAGCTTCAAGGGGGGAGGGCTTGGCAGTATTTCTGCAGGGTTCATGTGGATTTTGCATGTTTTCCTATGATGCAATATTCCTTCTTCTTGCATAGTAATCCTTGAAAAAATATTTTCTATTTACAGTCACAGCCGCCTGTTATCTGTTTTCTGCAGAAAGACACAGTAGCTTCAATATGTCTACATGTGTTTAGTATTTGTTGTTGACAACGAATGAATTTTGTGGTGAAATGCAGGCAGGCAAGGTATAGTTTTGTGAATGAAAAGTGTTCCTCCTCCTCATCCCCTTTCAACTACTGTTCTCCTATCAGCACAGTGTTACAGATTAGATAATCTCTCCCTCTCTTAAACTTATTGTACTTTCTCAGCCCAGTCCCAGACTCAGCAGCAGCAGCACTTCTCTCTCTCCACCATGGCTGAGACTAAGGGGAAATTCGACTTTGCCATCGACCGAGGCGGCACCTTCACGGATGTGTTCGCCCGGCTGCCTGGCGGTCGTGAGAGAGTCCTGAAGCTTCTGTCCCGGGACCCCCAGAACTACAAGGACGCTCCCACCGAGGGGATCCGCAGAGTCTTGGAGGAGGTAATGGGGAAGGGTGGCTCAGTATACGGATGCACTCTTTTTATTATTACATTCATGTGAAGAGAGATGAAAGAAAAATCATAAGAAGTAAGAGTGGTTGGCAAAAGTTTTTAAGGTTATGCAGAAAAGAGACTGTACGTGTTATCAGTGGTGGGAAGTACCCAAGTGCATTTACTCAAGTCCTGTATTTAAGTACAATTTTGAGGTATTTGCACTTGAGTATTACCATATTATGCTACTTTATACTTCCACTCAACTACATTCCAGAGGGAAACAGTCTACTCCACTAGATTTATCTGACGGTTCTAGTTCGTTTATAGCCGACGACTTTGCACAATGGATAATTTAACAAGTTTTTACAATACAACACATTGTTAAAGATTAAACCATTGGTTTTCAACCTTTGTGGCTCCTTACAAAAAGCGGTGTGTAGGGTTCAGATTTGAAATGTGTGTGCGACTTCTTAACAGCTTCGACAAATATTTATTTATCTCTCTAAGATTCTAACTTGTTTTCATTTTGATAAATGTTCAAATGATCCAAGATCTCATCAGAAATCAACTCTTTCCTGTCCCAATAATCATCTGAAAAGCCTTCAGGTTTATTCCCTGTTTATAAAACTGTGTATGAAGTAGTTCAATCCAGCTCCACCTGCAGCAGCCATAACAGTAACATGCTGCTGACACACCGAGGCTTCACTATTAATAATTGAATGATATCATTATCTAATAATACATATGTCAGTCAGAGGGAACACACCATACTCCTATCTATAACTTCTTTTAATCACTTACCAATCGCAGGATATCTGTTTTTGACTTGTAAATCCCAAATCCTAACCTTTTAAATCCTAAAGTCCTTGTTAAATTTAATTCACGTCACAGTTTTAACATCGTACTATGTATTTAGTCTGACACCGGTCATGTGGCTCAAGGTCACACTTGTGGATTGCTGGATTTATCCTAGAAATGGATTTATATTTTCCCACCGGCAGGAAATGTAACCCTGTGTGTGTGTAGTCATGTGGTGGAAGATGAATGTATGTTGCAGTTGTCACTTTGACTGCTGTTATAATGGCTCTGATGAATATTTAGGTTATTTACAATGTAGAGAACACATGATTATTAATGAGCAGATAGAATATGAGCAAAATAAACAGTCGAAAAAAGCATGAAAAGGAAAGACGACTGTGTATAAATCTGTGTCTGTATGAACAGTATGTAATACATGTGCCTTTGTTGACAGGAAACAGGGCGGGCCTTTCCTCGTGATCAGCCTGTAGACACCTCTCTGATTGGCTGGATCAGAATGGGAACTACAGTGGCAACCAATGCGCTGCTGGAGAGGGAGGGAGAGAGGACGGCACTCATGGTCACAAAGGGTTTCAAGGACTTGCTGCACATTGGCACACAGGCCAGGCCAAAGCTGTTTGATTTGGTCTGTAGCTCATGTTTTCTTAACTTGTGTCTGTGATTATTTACTAGACTTTGAATAGGGAGCCTGTGTAACCGCTTGCCCACATTTGCCCACCCACAGATATATTTAAGTAGATCCGCATGTATTTTTGACTATACTATACATGGTGTACAGGAGTTGTCTGGGTACAGGCTGTGTGTCTCTGCAAGACAAGGTTTAGTTATTGCCTTGTGGTACAGAGACGGGGGGCAGATCCTGGAGTTTGCCCTGAGACAAATTATACCAAGTATAATTGGTACAATTTGTCTCAGGGCAAACTCCAGGATCTGCCCCCCATATGAAGCTGAGAGCAGCATTAAGTGTACATTCACATACCGTAGCCACAATGAGCCTTCACAAAAGCTGAACCTATAAAGTTGTGCAATGGTTGATCCTTAACCAATCATTGCCAGAAGAACACACCAAGAACATCTGTAAGAAAATAAATCTTAAATTGCATTTAAGGCAGTAAAAGCTAGATGACATATACATGGAAGGTTACACCCATGTTGACATGAGTTGACCCAAGGTCCAGTCTGCGTGTTGTGTTCATTCTTATCTTTTCTTGGACATGTGCTATTGGTTAGCAGTCTGTCTTGTTAGTACACCTGCTTTGAATTCACATAACTTGTGTGCGTGTGTTTAACAGGAGGTTGCGATGCCTGATGTTCTGTATGAGGAGGTAATAGAGGTGGATGAGCGAGTCGTCCTCCAGCATGACGGCTGCAAGCTTCCCAGGAAAGATCCCAAACGTATTGTCACAGGTGTGAAACACAACTATGATGAATCTTGTTCACCATTTTATTCTTGTCGCTACAACTCTTTTTAACCATAGTGAATGTAAACTCAGCTGTAAGCTCATAGGTTAATATTTATTTTTATGTTAATAATCTATTCATATAACTTACTTACATGTTTACTCATTTCCAGAGAAGCAAAATGCTCATATATTTTCAGGTTAAAGCTGACCATTGCTTCCAGCTCAGCACATGTGTGTGTTACATAAGGAGGGTCAAAAATAGAGACCTTATGATGAATGAGGTTTCAGTCTATGGAGGCTCCTTTGTCAACATATGGAATGTATATTTATGTAGCCGATGGAAAAAGTGTTTTGTGTTCACTGTCACACTAAGTTGTCACACTTCTACTTAGATAGATAGACACATAAATGCTTTATTGATCCTTTGATACAGCATATTACACTGAACATAAAACATTTATGCACAAAATCTTGTCACGGAAGTACTAAAATATACAAAAAACTTACAATGAAGCAATAAAATATTTTTAATATACAATGTAAAAAATATTCAGTGTGCAAAAAATTACTTGTATTATTCTGCTTTTCTCCCTATTGCAGTACATTCAAATTTCAGCCAGCAAAGTGTTTCTTATTTTTTTCAGGTTGTAGGAGTCGTAGCGGTTTTTCCATAACTAGCAGAAGCTAGTTGTGTGGCTACAGGCTATTTCAGTTTTTGGAGTAATTTAATTAGGCCATTGCTTTGGGCGCTGAAATATTTCTAAATAAAAGAATTGTAAACACTTTGGTGATTATTTAACTGTGACTTCATCCGGTAAAAACTGGTTTACTACTAAATACATACTAAACTGATTAAAATGAAATGTGCCTAACGTAACTTGTGTTAGCACATTAGCTTCCCAACATGAGCTAATTAGCATTTGCTAAGATGTTAAACAAAGATGGTGAACATGTACACATTATACATCATGCTAAATGTTAGCACTTAGCTAAAAGTGCCGGAGTTGTTCGTCTGTATAGCTTAGCTTGTAAAAAGTTGTGTAGTTTTTTAAACCAATAATGCAGCTCATTCCAGTTGCTTTAAAAAGGTGTAGGTTTCATTTTAACATTAAATGTTGTCCTTTAGGACATTTTTAGGGTCAAACACCAAATTTCCTGCATTGTAGTGAATTTTAAAGCACAAATTTGTGACTTTTCTGTATCAATTTAAGGTGGAAATGTCTCAAAGCATCTTTAAATGTGCATGTGGCACCTCTTGAATTCAGTGATTAATTCATTTTAATTGATTTACAAACCTCTGGACTTTAATAGTTCAGCATTTTCTGCACAACCAGAACATTTCACACATATCTGAGTTTGAATCTGTTTTTGATTTTGAACTCACCTTGCCAGTTCTCTGTCACACTTCTTCACACACCAGTAATTTATGAGTGGCGACAGTACAAGTACAGCAAATGCAATGTAATGCATTTTTTGGTAGTAAATGCAGGAATGTTAACTCTCCTGGCACACACTAGGTAAGCAGCTCTGGATGAGAGCATTGCCTGAATGCCTGACATAATATAAGATAATCCTGATAATCTGTGTGTGTTCTGGCGTTTCTCAGGCAGTACAGGCGATTCTCTGGAGGTGTGGAGGGAGCTGGATCTGGAGCAAGTGGAAAAAGACCTGAGAGGAGTTTTGTCTCGCGGTATCACCAGTCTGGCTGTCCTTCTGCTGCACTCATACACGTCAGTAGTGCTGATTGTTTCATATTTGCTCAAGGTCCTAATCTGATCTCTCGTCCTTGCTTTGTTTCAACATCTGACTTTCTTTTCCAGTCAGTCTCTCCTACTTCTCCTCACTTCTTTCCCTTCTAACTCACTATTTAGTTGCCATCCTATACTTAATTATACATCTCCTTCTCTCAGTCTGTCCCTGTCTCTGTGGGAGTACTGGTATGTACACTGTCAGTGGTGAGAGGTGTCCAATAGCCTGTTTCTATTGTGTATGTGACCCACGTGGTTTACTAGGTGGAAGTTCATGTTGTTCTTTCCAGCCTCCCCTATTCACTTTGTGTCTACTCCCATTTCTTTGAAATGTATTCACACTTGAAGAATCAGTCTGCAGTCTTCTTCCCTCCAGTTTCTAAAAATGAGAACAATCAAAGCAGTAGAGTTGAAAAGATGCTTTCAAGGAGCCGGCAGTTAACATTTTTTTGCTTCCTGTCACATGTCTCACACTCAAAGCCCAGACATACTTTCCTTCCCCATTAGGAAAATGCTTATTTTGTGGGCTTTGAAAACAAACACAACATACTGTAGAGGAGTGGTGAAATCAAATTACATAAGAGTCTAATATAGAACTCTCTCTCTATCTGTCTTGCTCAGATGGTCAGATCATGAGAAAGCAGTGGGCTCTTTGGCACTCCGTCTGGGCTTCACCCAAGTGTCTCTTTCCAGCGAGGTCATGCCGATGGTGCGGGCCGTCCCTCGAGGCTATACAGTCTGCGCCGACGCCTACCTCACACCCAAAATTCGTCAGTATTTAAAAGGCTTCACCTCTGGCTTCAAGGGTGGCCTGAAGGTGATTTTCTGTGTGTGTGTCTCTCTTATCAATATGTGAGTGTTTTCTTTGTAGTTTGTTGATATAAACCCACCACATTTTCTCGGGCCAAGTGGAGGTTGGAATTCAGTCACGCATGCCTTTTGTCCTACACAACAGACGGAGGATTTTCCAGATGTTCCAGTTACTTCGTAGCCAGTTTTTAAAAAGTAAAAGAATTTGTAATATGAGATTTTCAGCCCCACCGCAGGGATTTAAAACCATTATACTCCAGTATAACTTTAAAAAGTGAAATGAATGAATGATTTGTAACAGAAAAACAATGTTCCTCGACCCCCATGACCCAAATTTAAATTTAATACAGGCTTTAAAATTAACATGACCACCTCAACCTCTCATTTCCATTCGTCCTCAGGATGTGGACGTCTTGTTCATGCAGTCTGATGGAGGACTGACTCCAATGGAGCAGTTCTGTGGTTCTCGGGCTGTTCTATCCGGTCCAGCGGGGGGTGTGGTGGGATACGCCATCACCTCTTACAGCCAGATGGAGAGAAAACCTGTGATTGGCTTTGATATGGGAGGTGAGTGTGTTAGTGATTGGAGGGGTGGTAGTGTGATTAGCTCTTGGAACTGAGCAGCTTCCTGATATTGTTTTGTTGTTCTTATTCTACTAGCTTCTGAATCTCTTCCTGACACTTTAGGGATTTGCTTCTTGTCCTTCTCACTCCCTCTGTATTATCTTTACTTCTAGGAACTTCTACCGATGTGAGTCGATATGCAGGCCAGTATGAACATGTGTTTGAGGCTACCACAGCTGGAGTCACCCTGCAAGCACCTCAGCTGGACATCAACACTGTGGCTGCAGGTGGAGGATCCCGACTGTTTTTCAGGTGAGTTCGGACAAGTGGTATATCTGACTGTTGGAATAAATCTTTTTATTTTCTCACCATATAAGACGAATATGTAATTTATGCGTACATCTTGTTCCCAGTTTTTCATTAACTGAGTGAGTCACTTCTGACGCCTGAACTGTAAAAGAATTACAAGTACTGGCATGACTGGCAAATCTTTAGTTTGTCACAATTAGAAAGCTTGTGATAACTGCTTCATGTACTCGGACATGCATGGTGCTCTTTCCACTTCTCTAAATCTAGCTTTTTGAGTCAAACTTTATGCATTTACTTGATTTATAGATCATATTTCTTCCATGACCTCTCTCCTTTCTCTATATTTCTTATCCGTGTTTCCTTCCCTACCAGATCAGGGATGTTTGTAGTTGGACCAGAGTCTGCAGGTGCACATCCAGGACCGGCCTGTTACAGAAAAGGTAACCAACCATTTTCAGCTGTTCTATGTTATTAATTTTTTACTTCCTTTACTAGCTTCTGTCACTGCTTTATTGTGCTTCTTTCAGTCCATAATGTGGTAGATAATTAACTGTACATTTACTCCTTTACATAATTCTACTGTCTGTAGCAGTTCCACCCCCCAATGATGTCAGACATGGAATTGGGATTTGTCCATTCTCCCGTCCCCTCTGCTCTAGATTAATAATCCGATTTATGTGCAACAAGGATACAAATGGGCACACGTCCAAGTTTCAGATGATATAACTCAATGTTGCCTCGTAGTTCTCAGCTGGAGCTGTAATATGTGCTAACGAAAACAAACTTGAGTCTGGCTTTATTCTTGTTTGTTGATGTTCCCTGTTGGAGAGTAGGGTATTGGTTAGCCTCATTTCATATACCATGATCTCCAGTGTGTTTCCACAGTTTTACTTTACAATCCTGAAAGACTGGTTTAAAATATGTTAAAATACAAAACTGAAAGACCAAGTGGAAGCATCTCATGCAAAATCAGCCTAAACTACATACAGACATAAACCAACATTGTTTTGAAAACCATAACTCTGAATTTTTTGTCGGATTTTCCCAGGTGGCCCTCTGACTGTAACCGATGCTAACTTAGCCCTGGGTCGCCTCCTCCCTTCCTTCTTTCCAAAGATCTTTGGGCCTGGAGAGAACGAACCCTTGTCCTCGGAGGAGACAACGAAACATTTCCGTCGTCTCACCGAGGAGATCAACCTCTTCCTGTCATCTAACCAATCACAGGCATTGATATTTACTGAAATATTATTTAGTTCCTTGATAGTTCTGTTGGTGAGTAATGATGAGACTAAAGTGTTTTTAATGTTTTCTTTCGAAGGTTGCCTCTAATGGTGCCAACCACTCACACAAGACCATGTTGCCAACCAGCCAGTCAGTGATGAGCATGGAGGAGGTTGCTATGGGATTCATTCGTGTTGCAAACGAGGCCATGTGTCGACCAATCAGAGCTCTGACTCAGGTATTTTGGGTCCTGAAGTGTTGGCTTCAAACACTGTATGTCTTCAATCTGTGTGGTTTCTATATTTAAACATAAAAATTTGATTTTCTCTCTTCTGTCTTTCTTGCTCTCTCTCATACTCCTTCCCGTACATCTTACACCCCTTTAGGCGAAGGGTCATGATACATCCCAGCATGTGTTGGCGTGTTTCGGGGGTGCAGGTGGCCAACATGCCTGTGCTATTGCCCGAGCCCTGGGCATGAAGACTGTCTTTATACATAAGTAAGGTTGAGAAATTGAGATTTGGAAAAAAAAGTTTGTAGGTTTAAAAAAAATTGTGTTTTAAGCAAGTGCTTGTGTGTGTTTTGCAGGTACAGTGGTGTGCTGTCAGCCTATGGTTTGGCTCTAGCAGATGTGGTGGAGGAGGTGCAGGAGCCGTGTTCACTGCAGTACGAGCAGCACTCTTTCACTGAGCTCGACAGGAGGGTGGAGCAGCTCTCCAAACGCTGCCACGACACACTCTGTTCACGTGGCTTCACCAGGTCAGAACCAACAAAACACTACAGGGGTTGGGGATAAGTTCATGCCTCTGCTGGTTAATCTGCTGTCTCAGACACCCTGTTAATGTTGTTCACAGACATGCATTTCAATAAATATATGTTGTTTGAACAATCATGGTAGCAGAGTTTTACATAAGCCACCATACTAAAGCAGCTTTGTTTAATGTCCCGCTCAGCGGTCAGATAACCACTGAGGTTTTCCTCCACCTGCGTTACGAAGGCACCGACTGCGCTCTCATGGTCACTGCTGCCGGATACCCCAGCAACAACCAGTCCTGTCGAGCTGGCGACTTCCGCAGTGCCTTCACCAAACGGTTTGATCTTTTTACTTATTAATGTGTTCGCTCTATGTTCTGAGGTTCTGGCTGCGTGTTTTCACTCATGAGTGGATAAATCATTGCCACAACACTTTGGCTTCTTCTGTTTACATTGTGTCAGCAAACACGCCATCAGGTTAATGTGTCTTTTTTTTCCATATGAGATAAGCTTAGTATACTTTGGAGGTGATATTTGTTTAATGTACTCATGCTTTCCTATGTTCCTTTTAACCTTTCTTACTCAGCACTCCTCACTCCACCTTTTAAGTCCTTTTTAGATATGAGATATGTAACATTGCTGGCTTGATCAGGTCACTTTTATGTTAGTACTTCATGGCTTTATTCAGACATACCAGCAACAGTGACAGACAGCTGAGGTTCATGTGTAGTATTTGTCCTATATGTGAGATTTAAGTGATGTATAATGCACCAATAAACAAAAGCCTAAATCTGAACTAATAGCAAGCTAATCAAACTGGCCAAATTTCCTAAATACTGAAAATTCCTTCCATGGGTGATGATTATCTAATAACTACTTTACTGACAGTAAAATAAAAACATCTTAACAGCCCAGATGGAGCTTAGGGCTCAATGTGAGGACAGCCGCCATGTAACAAGTGATTTAACTGCAGCTAGAAACTGTGACTTTGTGTGACAGCCGACTTGTCTAAGGTGAAAAAGTACACAGTGTTACTTGCCGCTAGATCCTGACTGATCCATGTTGGGGTTATTTTATAATTCTGAGTTATTAAGGAAGTTACTGCTATCATGCCATGTATAAATGTGCAACTCTCTTGCTTTGGAGACACTCATATGGATCCAGCTGCTGTTTGATGGTGCAGGTATTTAATAAATTCAGCTACAAACAGCCAAAAAGCAACAAACTAGACTTCAGCTCTTGCCAACATTTAGTCAATTCAGTTTTATTTTTATGGACATTTTGTTTTGTAATGGCTGTGAAATTGTAGAGCGAAGTGAATTAAAAAGGTGTCCAAATGTGTCTTTGGTGCTTTCTGTGACATTTATAGACTAGTATTGGTGCTGTAATGAGTAAAAAGTCTTCCCCAAATCGCTTCACACAACTCGAAGTTGTTCGTTAATGTGGCTCGAGGCAGTTCTGACTTGTGCTGTGTTGAAAGTGAAACAGAAATATTACTACGTCCAGCCTAGTGAGATTCCAGACATGAAGCCGACACGCTCAGATGGCGTTTAGTTAGCAGGAGGAATGTCTAAAAGGAGCTCTACTTTACACCTCTTGTTTTTTTTTCTGTTTCTGTTTAGTTATCTGAAGGAGTTTGGATTCACCATCCCAGACAGACCCATCATGGTGGATGACATCAGAGTGAGGGGTTGTGGGAAATCTGGAATCAAATCAGTGTATAAAACAAAGATGGGACACAAACAGGCCAAATCTGTCACGGTAAATGGAGTCATTTACGGAACACTTACAGAACTCTACATATCATACACACATGCATATTTAGACCAGGACATATCTTTTAACTTTGACTAAGAAGTGCACTCAAATAATCTGTTCTATCATTAACACACTGATAGTCCATTCATTCAGCAATTAAGTGTGATGAAATTTGTGAGTCTGCACACAATAATGTAATCTCTGCTGCTCTCTGTAGACGACCAAGTGTTACTTTGAGGGTGGGTACCTGGACACCAGTGTGTACTTATGGGAGGAGCTTCCATGTGGTCTCAGCATCCAAGGACCAGCCATCATCATTGACAAAAACAGGCAGGCATTTTCTGCTTGCTACCAGTATTAATAGCTTTCAAATGAATCATGAATGAGTCATTATAGCATATGCTTTTTAAAATGTATTTCATTGTATGACTGTCAGTCATTAATTATGTTAAATAAATTATAATATAATAATACTTTAAATTATAGGCTCACAGACACATACATGGATACTTGCACTGTCCTTTTTGCTTCTCTAGGTTGAGTTTGAAGTGACTTCGGCCTTGATTTGGTCTTTGAAATGCATTTGTGTTTATGTTGCAAATGTTTTTACCCTGTCAGTGCATGTGTGAAATTGTATATGTTTTTCTTCTCTCTGCTCCATCAGCACCATCCTCGTGGAGCCGTGCTGTGAGGCCTGTTTAACAGAGGAGGGTGACGTATGCGTGACTGTAGGCTCAGACCCTCATTGTGCTCTGGGCACTGAGCTCAACACTGTGCAGCTCTCCATCTTCTCCCACCGCTTCATGAGCATAGCAGGTATGGCAACACAGAAAAGAAGAAATGATGAGTTGTTGGAGTGTTAAGTTAGTGTTTGTCTGCTCAAGTTTGTTATGTGAATGTTTCCTTACAGAGCAGATGGGCAGAGTTCTCCAAAGAACTTCCATCTCCACAAACATCAAGGAGCGTCTGGACTTCTCCTGTGCCGTGTTTGGACCAGATGGAGGCCTGGTGTCCAATGCACCCCACATCCCTGTCCACCTGGGGGCCATGCAAGAGACTGTTCAGTACCAGGTATGGGGTGTGTACTGTAGCTGTTTGTTTCTTGTTGCTGAAGCAAAAACCCATTCAGAGAAAGTGGCAAACAAGATGTTTCTTGCTCTCTGTGTAGATCAGATCACTGGGGAACAAGCTGAAAGAAGGAGATGTGATTCTGAGTAACCACCCATGTGCCGGAGGCAGCCATCTCCCAGACCTCACAGTCATCACACCGGTCAGTCTTCATATCTGAACATCATTCCTCTCCTCTCTGATACTTTCCTCACTGTACTCTTCGTCCCTCTTCTCACCCCAGGTGTTTAGAAAAGGAGTGAGTGGTCCTGTGTTCTTTGTGGCCAGCAGGGGGCACCATGCCGACATCGGAGGCATCACTCCAGGCTCCATGCCCCCACACTCCACCTCCCTTCAGCAGGAGGGAGCCGTCTTCACTTCATTTAAGCTGGTCACTGGGGGAGTCTTCCAGGAAGAAGGTAAGAGAAGGAGATAAACCAAGACTGAGGCTGCATTCCAAATCACATACTTTTTCTTTTTACTTTCAGTACTACTACCTCATGCCATGTGCAGACAGTTGGGACATACCACGTTGTCATAATATTGTACCTTAAACCTGACCATTGCAGTCTGTAGTGCAAAATGAGCTTTCATCTGTCTGCACTTTGGATGATTCAAGCTTGTTTATACTTGGTGAGACACCGTGACCTAACTGTGAGGGGATTGTGGGTCAGAATGGTGAGAAAAGCAAAACACTGCAAATTCCATCTGAATGTAGTCGGACATCCTGGTACTTTTGGCTCACTGCATTTACACACACTGTGTATTAGGACATAGTACATCTTTTTCTGTCATACTATATCGTATGGATGTATGGATATTGGAATTCACCCTGAATGTGAGACTGATTAAAGGAGGGAGGGGAGAAAATTCAGAGCTGACTCTTGTCAAGATAAAGAGTACTTTTTGGTAACTTGGAACAAATCTGGAAAACAAGCATGAATGCTGTAAAAGGGATTTGACTATCTCTATTAAAAACTGACACCTCAAATGTCACACTGTCCTTGAACACATCAATAAGCTCAGTTTTCAAAATACCCTCAAAAGGAAACAGAATTTTTACTTTTTTTGTTTATACGGATACTTATAAACAAAAAGTATTGTTTATACGGATACTTTTTGGACAAACTGGACAATCTCTTCTTAAACATGGGACAGTGCAGCAGGTTTATGTGCATGTGTGGACTTTGACTGTTTTCTTTATTTACTAGTTTAATTTTGCACATTTGTATTTATTTTGTATTTTATTTGTTTTTAATTGCACTATGGGGAGAGATGCTCCTCCAATTTCGTTGTACATTATCCTTTTGCACAATGACAATAAAGAGCTATTCTATTCTATTCTATTCTATTCTATTCTATTCTTCTTTTCAACCATTGGACTCTTCTCTTGTCTCTTCCTCCTCCCTCCATATCAGCTGTAACTGAAGCTCTGATGGCTCCGGCCCAGTACCCAGACTGCTCTGGGACTCGTAATCTCCATGACAACCTGTCAGACCTGCGGGCTCAGGTGGCAGCCAATCAGAGAGGCAGCCAGCTGGTGGGAGAGCTGATTGACAGCTACGGACTCGCTGTGGTTCAGGCCTACATGGGCTACATCCAGGTAACCAGAAAAAAATGTGCCATTTCTGAAAACTGGTGGCAAACTGGTGGCATACGTAACACAAAGCACCGGCTCTGTGTGTCTTTTCAGAGTAATGCAGAGCTGGCAGTGAGGGACATGTTGAGAGATTTTGCACGTCGGCGGAGGCAACAGACTGGCTCCTTGGAGGTGGAGTCGGAGGATTTTATGGATGACGGGACGGCGATCAGACTTCGTGTTCAGATTAATGAAAAAGAGGTGAGCAGAGAGAATCTCTCAGGATAATGATTTTAAACTATTATTGCAGAATATACTGATTAAATCATAAAACCCAGGACATAAATCGCTACACATGTGCATCAACAAGAAGACTGATGATTAGTTAGAGTGTACATGCAATTAAATTTACAACCTCCTTCATTACAGGGCAGCGCGGTGTTTGACTTCACAGGGACAGGAACAGAGGTGTGGGGGAACTGCAATGCTCCACGCGCCATCACCCTCTCTGCTCTCATCTATTGCCTGCGCTGCATGGTGGGACAGGACATCCCCCTCAACCAGGTAAAAATGTTCAATTCTAGGAGCTTCTGGGTGACTTTAAATAACTGTAAGGTTTGCTTGTGTGTTTTATGGTCGAAATTCTGTGACCACTGTTTATATTAGTATTTTTAAATTCATCTGTTTTACTTTTCTTATATTCAGGGTTGTCTAGCACCGATCAAAGTCATCATCCCCCCTGGTTCCATCCTCCAGCCTTCTCAAAATGCAGCTGTGGTTGGAGGAAATGTGCTCACATCCCAGAGAGTGGTTGATGTCATCTTTAGGGCATTTGAGGTGTGCGCTGCCTCACAGGTAAGAAGTATGTTTTTTATTCTTTTACAGATTTTTTTTTAAAGAATGCTTTATGTTTTGGGACTTTTCATTGTGCACCTATGGATGTCTGATAAAGCATGAAGTATTTCAACTGACTAAGAGGCCTGATCTTTAAAATTCTCTGTGTGCATGGACATGGTTTTCTTTTTGTCGTCTACTTATTCATCCTCCTTTCATCAGGGCTGCATGAACAACATCTCATTCGGCAGTGAGAAGGTTGGTTATTATGAGACTGTTGCTGGGGGAGCAGGGGCGGGGCCTGGCTGGAACGGGCGCAGTGGCGTCCACAGTCACATGACCAACACCCGCATAACTGACCCTGAGATTCTGGAGAAGAGGTGGGATATAAGTCAAAATTTCAGTTGAAGGAACTGAAAATTGAGAAGATTTGTGTCCAGTAATAATGTTTTTGATCTGTGTGTTGCTGCTGGTGTCCAGGTATCCAGTGATTTTAGAGCATTTCTCTCTGCGGCCCGGCTCAGGAGGTGCAGGGAAATACTGCGGTGGGAACGGTGTGATTCGTAAACTTCTGTTCAGGAACAAGGTTGTTCTGTCTGTACTGACAGAGAGGCGATCCACCCGCCCCTACGGCCTCCAGGGTAACCTCTCACCCTCTGATTGCCATGATAGCAGTTTGCTTTGTCGCTAGCGGTCTCTTTCTTCAACTGTGTCTTTGTGTCTCTCAGAGGGTGAGGATGGTGCAGCAGGGATGAATCTTCTCCACAGAGCAGACGGACGAGTGCTCAACCTGGGAGCCAAGACCAGCGTCAGCCTTCAGCCAGGGGTAAGACTGGCTACATCCACACTAATACGTTTTCATTTTAAAGCACATAACCTCTGTTACATTCACACCGAGTGTCCACACTGCTCCGTCATTTTCAGACACCTAAGACAGACGTTTTTGGAAATAGTTCTGCCCCTTTTTTAGTTAGGACAGAAACTTAGTCTTTTGGAAATGATGAGGGCCACCACCCTGTCACCACATTTCTTCCCTGAAGCCTTCATTATACTCTTTTGGATGCTAACATGCATAGTTGTTTACCACATTTTAATTTACATAAATGCACAGTAGATTAGTATCAACATATTCTGAGCATTCACGCTACTGTTGAGCATATGCACTACTGCCCTTGTAGCTGTGTGCACATTTGGGCGGATGATGAAATTTACCTCTACTTGGCCCTTTCATATGTGGAAAGTATAATGCTGGCCTGATTCGCCATCCTCCTAACACGTGATTATTTTGACTACCAGCAGGCTAATTTTGACTGCTTATATGAAAAAGAAGAAAATCAACACTGATAACTGCTATGAAATGATCTTTGTGTGTGTCTCTCTCCCCCTACAGGACATGTTCTGCCTCTACACTCCTGGAGGAGGTGGATACGGAAGAGAGGACGAACATAATAGCAGACCTCAGACCAAGAGAAGGCGCTTGAATGAGACATTCCCTGAGAGGGGTAGCGTCTTCGAGTATCGAATGGCACAAGAGGGAGTGTGAAAGGAAATGAGAAAGCAAGGGAGAGTTAAGAGGTGGGGAAGTCACAGGAACGCAGGCAGATTAGGAGAAGGAAAAGACAGAGTGAGGCTCTTTTTCAGATGTTCATTTTAAATTTGAACTAGGAAAAATAGTGGTAGCAACGGTTTTATCAAAATACTGTGAGAAATAGCACATAATACAAATTGAAGGGAGATTACTGAAGCCCAAATGTAGGCGATAACAGTCTTTTCTTGTCTTCAGTCTTGAGCTGCCATCATAGTCAACACCACCAGTAATCCTGTTTTGCAGTATCTGTGTCCAGACAGACATTTTAATAATAATAATGCATTGGTTTTATATAGCGCTTTTCTGGACACTCAAAGACGCATTACATAGCATTATTCATTCACTCCCATACTCGATGGTGGTAAGCTACGTATGTAGCCACAGCTGCCCTGGGGTAGACTGACGAAAGCGAGGCTGCCATTCTGCGCCATCGGCCCTTCAGACCACCACCAACCACTCACTCTCACACTGCATTCACCTGCATGAATACATGCCACATATATGAATCATCATAACAGTAACAGGCTGTGCTCACATTAACGGGCCAAGACTTTGAATAGTAATAGCTCAGGCTAAGGCTAAATATGTGAAAACCAAACTAACCAGAGAGCATCTTGCAACGAGATCACACCAGCAGTGACGCCTGTCAACATTTTGACATCCCAACATGAGCAGTCAGTTGTCAGTACTACACTTCATTGTGGCAAAATGTGGTCCTGGAGACACCTACTGTTGTAGGAACTACCACAAAGGCATTTTTGAATCCTTTTGCACACTTTCATATGTATGTCTATCTGTCTGTGGAGAGATTTTGTTAACACGACTGAATTGGAAAAAGTGCAAGAAGCAGTAACACAACTTTATAGGTGTGTAGTTGGGATCAAAATTAAGCCAAAGTTCAAATGTGGGTGTTTTCTGATCCTTAACCCTAGAACACTAACGTAACAATCAGTAACACCATCACTAACATTGAGTGTATTTTACCCGAAATGATATACCCGATAAAAATACTTCTCATCAAAATATATTAAAGTACAACAATACATGGCAAACTGAAGTACTCTTCTTTTACATCTCATAAAACGAAAAAAGGTATCATAGAAAAAAAACTAGAAAAAGGCTCTAAATTAGTGAAAAATTAGGGAATCATTCGTTATTTTAAAAAAAAAAATGGACCTGGGAATTTTTTCAGAGAAGGCACAGTCTCCCTGCATCACTGACAACTGTGGGAGAGATATATTATATATACATACAGTATATTCCAACAAC
>OMNN01071523.1:9568-19727 GCA_900302755.1 Chromis chromis | reverse complement strand
AGAACTGAGAAATCTGATTGTGAGACTTCACAAAGATGGAAAAGGATACAGGAAGACCAATGACCAACTAAAAATCAGAGGAAACACAGTTGCAGCAGTAATCAGGAAGTATAGAGCAAGCCACAGTTCCACTAATCAGAGCTGCAGTTGCCTAAAATGATGTTACCGACAGTGTGCTACTTTCACAATCTCGCTCTGAAAAACAGAGGAGCAGCTGCTTCAAACTTGACACAGGGGTTATAAACAGAAATCAGAGTTTCTGTGACAGCTCATACAGTGTGAAGGACAGTTCATTGCATCAACCTCTGTGGACAGAACCCACGAAACAAAGTTGTTGCTTGGTGTTTGGAAAGTTAAACTTTGCTAAATAAAACAAACAAAAAAAAAGAAGTATGAATATTGGGAGCACATTTTTTGGTCAGATGAGACTAACATAAATAGTTTTGATTCAGATGGAGTCTGACATGTTTGGCATGGTACCTGGTCATGACTACCACAGTGAATGCATAGTTCTGACAGTGAAGCACAGAGGTGGGAGTGCAACGATCTGAGGCTGCATGAGTGCAAAAGCTGTTGGACACATGACATTTATAGGTGCACCATGAATGACAGAGGACTTACCAAAATACTGACCAACAAGATGATTCTCAGTCTGCAGAAGCTTGGCAGAAGATAAATATTCCTGCATGATAACAATGCACAGCACACTGCCAAAAAATACTTCAGAGTTTCTGAAGAAGAAAAAAGTAAAAACTACAACTTGGCCAAGTATCTTGCCTGACTTGAATCCAATAAAACACCTTTGGGGTATTTTAAACAGAAAGCTGGAGCAACACAACCCTCCCAGCGAAGAGCTAAAAATATCATCTCTAAGGAATTGCAGACCATCTCTCCAGATAGTTGGTATCCTCCATGCTGAGGAAGATTGAGATTGAGTAAAAATAACAGATTTGAGTCTTAGTAATAAAACATGTGCTGACTTTTGTTACATTGAGTTCCTACTGCAGGGGCCTCTATTTGTAATACAGTGAATCTATACTGTTAGTTTTTAATTTTAGAACAAACATGCTGCTGTTAGAAGACTTAGACTTAGACTTAGACCACTTAGAAGACTTAGACCACAATGCAATTTTTAATTATTACCTCCGCCAAGCAAAGCAGCGGCGAGGTTATGTTTTTGCCTGCGTTTGTCTGTTTGTCCGTTTGTCCGTTTGTTTGTTTGTCCGTTTGTTTGTTAGCAAGATAACTTGAAAAGTTATGAACGGATTTTGATGAAATTTTCAGGAAATGTTGACAATGTGGCAAGGAAAAGATTATTACATTTTGGTTCCCCCCTCCCCCCGCCACCCCCTCGGACCAGCCGTAATGGATGGACATGAGCTGCTTGGCGGAGGTCTGCGCTCTCCGAGTGCTTTTCTAGTTTAATGGTTATATTGCACAGGAGTGTACTCACTTCTGTTGTATACTGTATTTAACGTACAAGGACTAAGGATTGGGGGCCCCTGGGAACCCATAGAATAAACTACAATAAGAAACAATCATCATCAAGTATTAATTAATTTCTTTTCAAAACATTACTTCTAATGTTATTAATGTCATCTGAAAAAATAACTATTATTTTTGCAAAGTTAGAGTTAATTTTTTTTAATTGTGTTGACTGAAAATAGACGCTTGCCATTGTCGCCTATAAACAGAGCTGGCCCTACCCAATGTGGCGCCCTAGGCAAGCTTTTATATGGTGCCCCCCTCCATCGGCGATTTACATACGCTTACATATGCTACGAATAGCATTGTTTTGTAGTAATATTAATTGGGCATTGCTTTACATTGGAATCAATGTGAACTTTTCCATTTTAAGAGTTAATAGTAATAATTACTTTTAATATAATTATATTGAAGGTGAAATTTTTCCCGATTTTGTGGCGCCCCCTGGAGGCCATGGCGCCCTTAGCATTAGCCTCTATTGCCTAATGGGCCAGCCGGCTCTGCATTCAGAACTATATTATAGATGTGTATTCCAGATTTATTGCATCCAAACACATCTTGTAGCTTTGAGAAGCAGAGCAAACCCTCTTAAATGTTTCTCCTACTCCCTGTGTAGCCTAAAAACAGCTATATTTGTGTTTTTCCCAACACTCCCATCGTGTCCTGATCCTGCTCTGTGTGACTGTATGTCAGACACATACACGATATACTAGTTTAGTCTTATTTTGTGTAATGTAATGCAAACATTTTATCATGATATTATGTTTTGCACTTCTGACTTTGAACATCATACTTTAGGAAGAGCAGCATCGACAGAGCACATGGGGATGTTTGTGTCCGTCTCCATGGCAAACATGAACTCAGTAAATAATTCAATTTATTAAAACTGCACTGGAAGAAGAATCGGCTGTTTTTGACATTACAATACATTGTTATTTTTAAAAGCACTAATGAAAATAGAAACGGAAAATAATGATATGAAGTCAAAATGATTGACAAAGTCATAATTGGAATGATAGAATAAAGCACCTGTGAGATATGATGAAAAGCGTAGCTCTGGAGTAGGGTGATGGTTGAAAGTGCCAATAGCAGTGCATGAATAGGAGGTTAATCAATTGTCCTTTGTGTAGCTATGCAGAGCAGACCTAAGCAGCTGGGATTACATGACTGTAGTTTCAGGAGACACGTTTAACAATGACTGTTGAGTGTGTGACTGTATAGGTTTGGATATAGCATTTTAGCTCTATCTAAACCCTCAACTGAGCAAGAAAGGAGCAATGTGGCACTTTGAATCCTGCATTAACCCTCTGAACCCCAAAACCTGCCAGTGGGTTTGAAAGTCATTTTGCTTTTTAAAAGATCTGCAAAACTGCAACATCTATCAGAGCCAGAAACCTTAAAAACAGAGAGAATAGTGGGATTTTCAGCTGTCTATGTTTTAGCTGTGCCGTTCTGTCAGGAAAATAAAGAAAATCTAAGCTTAAAATCGTAGTTATGTATCAAAATCATTTTATTCTATATGTCAAATGTAAAAAGTTGGGAGAAAAAAATTGCATTAATGCATTCGGTACAAAACAAAACAATCACGTGACAAAAATTCTGCAACTTTTCAGCTGAACTGCAGGCTGTGTTTAGAGCACAGAGCATGGGGGGTGACTAGAGAGACTGAGAGGGAAATCAAACATACCTGACCAATGAATAAATAATAAATGCAGTATGGCTCAAAAAAACATTATAGCTGTGTCTAGTCATGGCTGTGCTGTTTCCATTGCGGTGCAGGGCTTTATACTGTAGTGAAAAATGAGTCCACAGTGAGTAGGAAAGTGACAGGAGCAGCTGTGTGCTACAGTCACCATGGTTCCTTCAGAGGAGACACAGAAGAATCTCCGTATCATTACACTGTGTGGTGTTTTAACATACAGTACATGTGATAAAGTGATTAGCAGAGAGAAAATGCTATATCTTAATGTTTGGTCAGTCATTTTGTTATAATGGAAAGGACTCAGGGGGAGTCCATGTGATCATTCACCTCCTAAACCACAACACATAGCTGCTTTACATTATAGAATATGGGTATCATATCAGATCCAAAGGTTTTGTGATATTGTTCGCCTTCACTTCATGTATAGTTGTCTGTTTGGCGTTTTTCACTTTAGCTACTGTTTATAATTTTTATTCTGAGTGACATACTGGACATTTTGTCAGCTGAAATTAAAATCTTCTGAGTCTTGTGAGTCATCTTTGAGTCATTTTCATTTCATGTGGCTTTGTCCTTCCTTTTGCTATCTGTGGGTTACTGTTTTCTTCACGGGAAACAAACAAGCCACAGCTTTTTCCCCCTTGCTGCAGAATGTTGATGAGGTGCAGCCAGACCAAATGTACTACAGAATAATTGCATTGTTTAACTTGAATGATTGTAAGAAAATATTGAATTAGAATCTTATCATTTGTATTTTCATTACAATGAACCTGAAATTGAATGTAATGTTTTGAAATTGAATTCAGTTGCTCTGAAATTGTATGTGATCCACACTGAAAATTCAACTCTCTTCAAGTTTAATCCTTGAAATTCAGATTCAGATTGTGTCAGGAATTTAAACTAAAGAGGAGCAATTGTGTGCAGATCCACAAAACTCCTCTTTGCTCGATACAATTTCATCCATCCATTATCTATACACCGCTTAATCCTCTGTAGGGTCGCGAGGGGGGGCTGAAGCCTATTCCAGCCGACTCGGGCGAAGGCAGGGGACACCCTGGACAGGTCACCAGTCTATCATAGGGCTACACATAGAGACAAACAACCTAGCACATTCACACCTACGGAAAATTTTGAATAATCAATTAACCTCAGCATGTTTTTGGACTGTGGGAGGAAGCTGGAGAACCTGGTGAAAACCCACGCTGCACAGGGAGAACATGCAAACCCCAGGCGTCCTAGCTGGGATGCGAACCAGGCATCTTCTAGCTGTGAGGCGACGGTGCTAACAACCGAATCACCATGCAGCCCGATACAATTTCAGAACAACTGAAATCAGTTTCAAAATATTACATTCAGTCTCAAGTTTAACAGACTTCAGCTTCATTCTGATAAATTCAATTTCAAATTCCAATTATTCAGGTGGAGAAATGAAAATAAAAAGCTTCAAACTCTTCTTATGGCACATATTTCTTCCCGTAAACAATGAGTGAAAACAGAAAGTTAAGTTTAAGAGTAAAACAGAGTCTCCAGAGTGAAAGCATTGCTAATCTTTTCCTGTGATGTGGTATTTGCTGGGAATGGTCGGTAAAATCTGGAATCTGTAGGCCCTCGGGAAAATACACTGAGGGTGTGTTGTGCACTGGTGGTTCAGGTCGTATTTGTTTGGTGGCAACCAGAAGTTACTCAGCGTCCTCCCAGATCCATATTCTACATATATATCAATCAGTTGTCCATATAGCCATTTTGCTACGTTGGTCTTTCTGGACACAATCCCTTTCTATTGCTCATCTTGAGGTTTCTGTCAATTCCTCCCTCCCTATTAAACAGGATAGGAGGTGTAGTATGCTGTAGAGACTGTTAGGCCCCTTAAGGCACATTCACCCTCACCCCATCCGGTCGATGCAGATGTCTGCCCTCCCTGAGCCTGGTTCTGCAGGAGGTTTCTTCCTGTTAAAAGGGAGCTGTTTACTTTACTCTATCGTCAAGTGCTGCTCAAAGGAAATCTTTGGCTTTCTCTTTATAATACAACATAGCAAGTGGTCTTGACCTTACTGTGTGAAGTGCCCCGACATGACTAATGTTTTGAATCGGTACTATATAAATATAATTGACTTGAACTGTGATTGGTGATATTGGACTATATACATAAAGGGACTTCACAAAGTACGCCTTTATATGATGTCTTTGATAGGTTCAATTTTACAAAACAATATTCAGTGAAGGACTATTCAACTGTGAATTTTTATTTCGCATCGACGGCAACTACTATGACAGGACAGTAAAGACCATCAAGCTCTTTCTATTCACCTCTTACACAAGATTAGAACTCATTTTAGTTGACCTGTGTTGCATTAGGCTGAAAAATCATAACAACAGCTTAAAAACAGCTCATACCATCAGAGTAAAATGGAAGTTTTTGTTTCAAATGAACATATTTAGGATTGCGTAACACCATTACTGCCTGGTGCCATACAAAAAAGAGTCAATGGACTGACAATGAGTGTTTCACTTTCCCCAGCATTTCATTACACTGCTGCTGTTGTAAATTCTTTGCAATACAGAAGACGACACAGTTTTTTAGAATGCCTCTCCTGATATTCTGTATTTTTCCATTTTTCAACAAATCAAAGAATACAACCAAACGCAACAATGAGCTGATCCCATTAACAAGCATTGCCTGATATATTCTTGTGCAACAGAGCTCCTTTAAAAACGCAGCAATGAGACACAGCGTTGCACTGAAAGCATGTTCCTTCATTTTGATTAACAAGGGCGCAGTCATTTACTTTGAATCAATGCTGCTGCCGCAATTACTCCCAAGAGCAAACAAATGCACAGTTTAATGCAGTTTTAGTAACATCTGGTAAAAGCTATAGTGGTGAGGTGTTTTAGGAAATCACTGACACTTTTAATAACTAAACTAGATGTTTGTGACGTGTTTTGATAGATTTATGTCTTCAGCTGGAACCCCTTTAACTACTATGTTAACTACCGTTCTAACTCTATGAGGTAGTTGTGAGCATGTATAGGTGGGGGTGGGTGATCTGAATCAGGATCCCTGATCTGAATCACAACTCTCCCCACAAATTTAGTTGAACACTATATGATTGGTGGGCCGTATGTTTTCCTGGATACAAAGACTGTCTCTTCAACTCAAAGCCAAAGGCCCAACTCACAAATGTTTGCATCTGAACTTGGGTTCATTTCTCTGCCAGTTGGACGCTGGTTGAGTGCCTATAAGACCATCTCAATGTTGACCACTACAGAGCAGAAAGTAACCAAATGATGTTGAGTTTCTTTACACAGAAGAAAGCAGATATAAACATTAACATATTCCAGATGATTGCTGTATAGAGATTTCTGAAATGTAAACACCTAGAAAAGCAACACGAGAGCGTATGAATAACTCTGACAGTGTTCTACAAGACATTAGTAAGTTACTAGTTTCAAATGTGCAGCTATTTATGCAACTAATGTATGGTCTTTTCACCACATTTGTATCTCTGCTCCCTATATGTATAAACAAAATCCCACTTGAGAGCTCATATCGATGAAGAAAGGAAATACCAAGCGTCGCAGTGATTCCTCACTGCTACTGCTTCGCAGCGCACAGCACAATTAAACTGCACGCTATTTGTTTTCTGTGGCCTGAAACAAACTCTAGTGCTCCTTAAGGTAAACATCGCCGATGAAAAACACTTGAGAAAACCCTCGAGAGCCACATCTGTCCGTTTGGAGCAGCTTTGTGTGCAGAGCATCCTCGCCGTCTTCACATTCCTGTCCTTCATTGATTGCCGGATGCGTCACCACAGGCTTTTCTCTGCTCTTTTCAAATGATTGCGCTTCTAATCAAACATAATTTACTCACTATCTCAGCCCTCTCTGCAGCCCTTCTCACCCCTCGCTCGCTCACCCTCACCCATCCTCACCCCTTCCTGGTAGCCCCTAGCCCAGGGCCTGTTGCCAAGGCAACCGGCATCTCATTTCTGAAGTGTCAGTTTGCATTATTGTCTTCACGCTTACCAGCTCTAACCTCTCTTCTCTCTCTATCTCCCTCTGTCCCTCTCTCTGGTCTGTCTGTCTGTCCCTCCCTCACAGATACACACAAATACTCATACATACAGCACACACACACACCCCTCAGCCTCCATAGTGTTCTCTCTCTGTCCTCCTGCACTTTATCCTTTGGATTTTTTATTTTTTTTTCAGTGCACTCCACTTGAATTCCTCCTCTCTTTCACACATATAATGCAACACAAACACAAACAAAACCTCACACATCCAGTATGTGCTGTATACATTACCTCACCTGCAGAAGAAAGACCACGCTAAACAAGTCAAAGTGCATTTTTGTGCCCGCAATTCATATTCAAACCAGACAGCAAAGCATTAACACAGTGTGTGCATGGAAACTGAAGCAGTTTTGTTATTTAAAGAAAACATATTTACATGTACATGTTTATATTTCAATAAAATTCATACAGTAAGTATATTTTTATATTTTTGGAAGCAGCATGGCTACAAATTTTCCTGATAATACATGTTTAACTATCAGTTTTCTGTCTGTTTTTGAAGTAAGATGATACTTTATGAGCATTTTCTCGATGCAGTAAATGTAATAAATACTGCAATTATATATTTTATTCTTTTTTTTTGTAAATAAATAAATAAAAATCTGTGGAGAAAGGCCTGATGATTAAATGTCACACTCCAGTTTTGGCAAATGAAATGAAAAAATTAAGAACAAAAAAAAAATGTGACAATAAATCTGAAAGTATCCATGTTATATACTAAGCTGCTTCAATTGGACAGATTTCTTTTCATTGTGTTGGAATAAGAGGCCTTAGATAATCAAAGCCACCTGCAATAATATAATAGTTCAGCTTTTTATCTGTTTGAGGTCTACAATACACACCCGAGCGGGATTTAAAACCAATTCAGAAATGTGCTGAGAGTCAAATCACCAAACAATGTGGACGACATGAATAACTGCAGTCATAAAGGTGATTTAAAGATGACTGACTGGCATATGTTGAAAGCATGGAGTGGTATCTGGTGCCTGCATGTCGTCTCAACAGCACCTGAAAATCAATACAGTAACTGTGTATGTAGTTAACTGGTAGGTCACTGCAAATCAAAAAGGGGGAGCGATTAAATAAAACTGTTCACTATTTTATTATCTTTATCCAGGTTGTACTATTGAGAGTGATATCAAGAGAGAGAGGTTTTCAATCAAGTCAAATACAAGACAAATTTCTTATTTTAATTATGGTTAACAGCATTAATATTGCATTAACACCATCGGATGCTAAACACTGGAGTTGGATGGTCTGCCTTGTCCACGGAGACTCCACCATTGCCACGTTCTTATTGATAACTTGTGACATGTACTTTTCCTTTCTTAACTAAAAAAAAGCAAACCTTATTCAAATAGTCTTATGTCTGTATGTCTGTAACCTGTTTCTTTGTGCCGCTGCCTGTCTTGACCAAGACGCTTGTGAAAGAGATTCGTAACCTCAACGAGCCTTTTCCTGATTAAATAAAGGTTCAATCAAATGAATTTAAAGAATGATTAATAACATTTCCAGAGACCTTGGTCTAGTGAAAAAATAATAAGTGTGATGAAAAGCTTCAGGCTGTTTACACTGACCTCAGTCCTGTCTTGAATGTTTCTAAAGCTGGCATCTAGTGAACTTTCACTACTACTAGTAGTTTTTAGCATCAACTCTCACTATGGTGGTCGCTGCCTGATGCTTTCCAAAGAGAGGAATAAAACTATGAATATATTTGAGTCTCATAGAGGTTTTGCAGAAGTTTTAAACACGTAAATGTTCATATTATGACTTGATGTGATTTAAGCAGCAGATTCTTTGCAATTTAAAATCAAATTTCTACTTTAACAACAGTATTTTGACACTTTTTAAAAGATTTTTTTTTATATAAAAGTATATAAAAAATAAAACTAGTAATAAATAATGAAAATATTCTGCAGTATTACACCTGGTTATCTGTTTCATAGCATTATAATACAGTTAAAGAAAAAAATGAACCATCATAAAGTCTTGCTCAGGAGTACATGTGATTACCATTAATTATCTGTCAAGGCATAAAAATCCCACTATTCCAGCAGATCTGTGTATTTGGTATTATTATGTCATCCTAATGATTTAATATAGTGATAATTCCAAAAGAAATGACACAAATCTGGGTTAATGTCTACAAAGTGGGGTCCCAAAATGAAAAATATGCCCATATTAACAAATATCTTATTTATTTAATTGTTTTAAAGATTTGATCATTTGAGATAGAATAATTCTTATTTCTCTGTCATTCCAGTTGCCAGAATGTTACCCTTTTTTTTTTTTTAGTGTACAATATTATCCATCCATTCATTATCTATACACCACTTAATCCTCTGTAGGGTCGTGGGGGGGCTGGAGTCTATCCCAGCCGACTTAGGGTGAAGGCAGGGGAAACCCTGGACAGGTCACCAGTCTATCACAGGGCTACACATAGAGACAAACAACCAAGCACACTCTCATTCACACCTATGGACAATTTAGAATCATCAATTAACCTCAGCATGTTTTTGGACTGTGGGAGGAAGCTGGAGAACCTGGTGAAAACCCACACTGCACAGGGAGAACATGAGAACTCCACACAGAAAGATCCCAGGCGTCCTAACCGGGACAGGAACCGGGGATCTTCTAGCTGTGAGGCGACGGTGCTAACAACCTTTAAGTGACTTTACGTGAGAATTTCCTTCGTCTACCTCAGACATTCTCTCTTTGAACATGCACTTGCTTTAGAAGTAATGACTATAATGTACCTCTCTTAAGTGCTCTCTTAAAGATGTGGTGTGGTTCAAACAACAACAGCCTGAACGCTCAGAACCAGCGGACCATCAAACAGCATCGCCTAATGTTGTGATCAGACAGGAAGCTTTTGTTTCTCGGTCAAATGCAAAGTGAAGCA
>OMNN01071521.1:0-17440 GCA_900302755.1 Chromis chromis | reverse complement strand
TTACTAATTAGCTTAGCCACTCACTTAGCTAACAAGTGGTCCTCAACATGATAAACAATAGAACGTAACTTCGGGTAGAAATGATCTGTTGCTTACCAAGTGGCCTCAATACATGTCCTTTCACAGACTATCTCACCGACAGCCTATACGCAGAAACACCACTTCCCCCTTCACAGGTCAGAGTTCACACAGGATTACACTTAAAATTATTTTCTTATTTTAACCATGAAATAAAACATTCACAATTAAACATCTTAACCACGAACTTGACATTTTTAATCACAATGAAATATATGGATTTTAACAACTATTTATTAAACTATTTATTGTAGGCTATTTATTAATTATTTGTTCAAATGTACTTTTTATCCCTAATTTTTATCAAACCTTATTCCAACACCATTACACTATAATGTATGGTATTTTCCAACCTGGCTATATATATATATCACCATTACATGTCACTAACTTTGTGTTCTTCAGCGAAGTTCTGTGTTCTCTCCATCGGTGTCTCTGGATCTGGAGCTACACATCTGTGATCTGCAGTTTTTGGCCTCACCGACCTTCAAAATGTTCATTGATCTGTTTGTATTGTTTGTCTGTTCTCCATCTGCTGTCCTGCTATCCCCACCCCAACCCCTCCTACTATCCCCTCACCCCTCATCCCCACTCTCACCCCAACCAGTTGAGGCAGATGGTAGCCTTCCCTGAGCCTGGTTCTGTCAGAGGGTTTTTTGTTCCTCCTCTTTAAAGTGTTTTTTTCTTGTTCCTCCCCATCGTCACTGACTGCTTGTTCATGGGGAATCAAAGGGGAACTTTGGCATGTTGGGTTTTCTGATTAAAATTCATAAGGTCTTTACCTTGGTGCTATATGAGATGACATATGTCGTGAATTGGCATAATAAACTCAGCATTAAGTTGAACTTGCTTTATGAAACTTAAATTCCTGAGATTTCTTTATTTTTAACCTTTTGCAGTGAATCTAAAGACCAGTTACAACTAACTTTGTCCATACCTCAATGATCCTGTGGATGAACAGATTCAGTAGGCCCAACGGGAGCGTGCCTATGTTCCCACAGCCATATGTTCCCACAGCCCTATGTTCCCACATTCCTAAGATATTTTTCAAAATTAGGCCCTATGTTCCGGGTTTTTTAGAAATAATTGTTTTCTTAAGATACAAACGGGGTTTTCCTGTAAATGAGAGGCAAAACCGCGTGGAAATATCTGCGTTTTCCCTTTGTGTAAACGGGGTCTTAGAAATGTGAGATGTGGGAACATTGAGCTGTGGGAACATTGGGATGTGGGAAAATTGAGCTGTGGGAACATAGGGCCTAATTTTCAAAATTTTCAGTGAAAGAAGAAATCTTAAAAATGTGGGAACATAGGGCTGTGGGACCATTGGGTTGTGGGAACATAGGGCTGACCCCGGCCTGACATAGCTTACTTGTGCTCTGCCAGAACATCCATTAAAAAGTACACTCACCATAGCCAAGCCTGGACCAGTGTTCAGTCTGTTCTGCATGTGCAACAATCTTTTACGCTGTTGGTGATGCAGAAGGTATTGCAAAGGCAGCCGTATGCTGCAAAATAAAAAGGGTGTACTTTGCTCTTAGTATGTTAATATTTTCATCACTTTCCTTGGTCATCTTGAAACACAAGAATCAAGGATGGTGTTTTATTTTTAAAAAAAAAAGGTTCAAAGGTTCAAAAGGTTTAATTGTCATTTCAACAACAATGTACAGCTTATTGTGAAACGAGATAACGTTTCCTGAATCCAAATTTCAAACATATAGTGCCATTTAAACAAGATATAACACAGCGCCAACACATTAACATGAGTTGATTGTGTATGTGTATTAGTCCAGTCCTTGAATGTTTAACAGTCTTATGGCTT
The DNA here is from genome assembly GCA_900302755.1 of Chromis chromis. Lineage (NCBI taxonomy): Eukaryota > Metazoa > Chordata > Actinopteri > Pomacentridae > Chromis > Chromis chromis. The sequence continues at coordinate 15,543 of OMNN01071521.1, read as the reverse complement.
GGGGACTGAAGCTTTTGCACATTCTGGTTGTGCAGGCCCGCATGCTTCTGTACCTCCTGCCGGATGGCAAGAGTGTAAAAAGTTTGTGTGAGGGGTGATAATAATGGCAGTTATGTGATAGTTAAAATAAATGTGAAGTAGCCTACAGGCTGACAAGCCACTGTATTAACTTAATTCTCTCCTCCCCAGTTCTATAGGTACAATAGACTGTACCCATGTGCGTATCCAGACCCCATCTGGACCCGTGGAAAGAGACTGTGTCAATCAGAAATCTTTCCATAGCTTAAATGTACTGGAAACAGCTGTTCATACAGTATCAGCGGAACAGTAAGAATTGGATTTGGATGAAATCTGTGATAACAGATCTGATTAGTTCTTATGTCAACATTTCTTTGGATTGAAACCCTGTTACGCAGGCAGTTCACAGAAAGCCTTGCACAAAGAAGCAACCGTACTGTACAGAGATATCCAACATGCAGCTGCAAAACCAGATTGTAAATCTTAAGTAAAGTCAGAACCAAATTTCAACATATTAATCTGTAATGTGAGATAAATATATAGATAGTCTTGAAATAGATTAACACAATGAGGGACACCACTAGAAAGTGTGAGCCAATTTAAATTAATGCTCTGGCAAGCAAAGTGTGCCACATCATTGAAGGTTCCCTGAATGCTATCAGATGATCTGTGATGATAGTTGCTTGAAAAGTTTTTGAATCAGGGACAGAACCTTGCTATTTTTCATCAATATTGGACATCAGACATCATCACTATCACAGAGGTTTGTACTACAGCCCTACGCAGGACTAGTTTTTCTTAATCCCTCCTGCATTACCGCAACGTGTGTGTTCCACTCTCGCCCCCACCTGCAAACCTTCAGGCCTGCAAAATTAGTTCCACTGATCTCTTCCCATGTCTTCTCCCATCCCACAGTGGAATCATGTTATTATTCTGTGTAGTATTAACAAAGAATTCCTCAACTGTTGGTAATAATTTAGCAAAATTACAATTACGTAACATGCACGAAACATTTGACGTTAAAAGTAGCTGCTGACTGTCTTTCAGCAGGACAGTGAATGTAAAATGAAATAACTAAAATAACGTCAAACTTGTTTAGATCCCTTATTTTTGCCTGTAGACCTCATTCATGACTGTTAATGCTGGAGTCCATGAGGGTTAGGGTCTAAAGTCTGGGTGGTATAAATGTATTGACAGAAATAGTTTATTGGCTAGCAGCCTGCCATAAAAGATACTAAGTCAATACAGACATCATCCTTTTGATGGGAGTATTATCCTGTTCCTTTTCTAAATAAATGAGTTGCAACATATTGACCTTATTAACTGTTCATAAAGTCAGTCTGGTGTGTGGTCAGTTATATTGACTAATGAATGTAAACGTGTCACTGTATGAACAGTGATTACATAATGTTTGAAAAGAGCCACACTTAACTGTGCACGTGAACGTGTGTCAAAGGTAGGAGTTTAAGTGTTTTGTTCAGACATAAGGTGAAAATAAAGATGTTGATTTTTACCTTGACAGTTTCGGTGAGTTCTCTCACCTTCATCAGAAGCGTCTCACTGACAGCATGTGACGTGCCAGCTGGCAGATCTTGACAGCCGGCACACCCAGCAGTGCTGCCAGACCCGCCGGGCGCTAAGTGCTGCTAAGTCCGGGACACAGCGACAATGCCTTGCAATTAGTCACGAGGGAATTGCTTTGGCGGGAACACTTGCATGCAGGGAGTCGAGAACTGTCATTGACACGGGTTATTACGCAGGCCTGCCTTATGCACGATCCATATCTTTGTCAAAACGTGCTGTTTTCAGTGTTGCTGCATGGAGGTTGCTGTTGTTCTTATCCATAACTAAAGGGCTTTTGAAAATGGTAACGGAGATTGTAGTAGAGGAAGAGCAAGCCATGTAAAATGCAAGGCGGAAATGGCTGCTTGTTTTGCTAATTGTGGTAGCATTGTCCTTTTTGTTGATTTCTTTTTCATAAAGTCTCCCTGTATATTGCTCTGCTTCTTACCTTATTCTGTGACAGTGTATCTTCTTTTTGACAACTGTCCGCTCTGAACTGCTTATGTGTGCAAATAATGCAAGATTGCTCAAGGCTGGTTTAAGTTAACGTTGATGCAACACAGCTAAACTGTGTTCATGGAATGGCTTGAGCCCCAAGTGACAGTCGATGACAGGGAAAGGGCTTTTTGATTAAGTTTCATTGTACCATTAATGGAGTACCCCTGTGGTCTATGAGGACACTTCCTCAATGTATAATTGTCCAAGCAAAAGTTAACAGTGATTAGCTGCAGTCAGAAGTGTTAGCACAGCTTAGGTCATAGTTCAAATGGTGGAACACACCCACAGTGATGGAGGATCCATGCTAAAGTTAATTTTACACTTTAATTTAAGCACAGTGGAGCTTTGGAAAAGCGGTGGTTAGGGTTAACACCAACCCTATCAAAGTGTCACAGGTTGGGCAAGAAGAACAAACATAGACCAAACAAAGCACGTACGTACATTTTGGGTGGTTTATTTTAAATTGACCAAGATTGTGCAGGTGTTTGTCTGCTGGGCCTGTCATGGTCAGTTTGTTCTGTCATGTTTTAGTCCAGAAGAGCAGGGAAGAGGACCAAAGTGTGGACAAAATCAGGCAGGGATGAATAGTTTTGGTACTTACAAGTTGGCAGGTGAGTGAGCAGGCAGGTAACAGGAACAAAACCAGGATCAGATAAGAATCAAGATTAAACAATTCTGAGAGTAAGTGAGATGAACTGACAAGGAACAAAGGTTGGTCTGTGAGGCAGGTGACTGGAAACAGAATGAAAGTCTGAGGGGACCTGCCCCCCCTTGTCCTTTCTTAGTTTATATATCCTTTAGATTCCTTTCCTAGATTCCTCTCCTCAAGGAAACAGGCATTTAACTGAAATGAATAAATATGACATGTGGCCCAGCTGCATCATGTGACCATTGCTTTGTTACAGGCCTGCTGTATTTTATCTCTGTCAAATGAACTCAACAGTGTTCACGATAACTCGAAATATATATTTATCTATACTTTAATTCACAACTTGGCAGAATGTGACATGAATGTATGGATGCCATGCATGCTAGTAGCTCCTGTATCAAGCCTCCTGTCTCCTCACCCCTCCAGAAGCTTTTTAGGAAGTGATACATCCTTCAACAGCAACAAGATTGATTTCCAAGGACAGAGGAGACAAAGAGGCTTAGAATAGAGAGATGAGATGAGTCTCTGTTGGGTGGACGGATTGTGACAGGAGGCAGGGAAGTAACAGGGAACACAAGACAGGGTTCAGAGCCAAACTGACTCCTGACAGCTGAGGCTGAGTCATTAGTTTTGCAGGTAACCTGAGAGTTAGACAAATAAAGATTTTGGTCTGATGGCACAAAATGAGAAATTCAAGGATTATTTATAGGATGCAGACATGAATGTGTTTAGCCAATTTTATGGCAATCAAACTATTTTGAGATATTTCACTCAAAATTGCAAATGTCAACGTCACAGTAGCACAAGAGAAACAAGAGTTGACTAAAGTTTTCTAAAATTTCATGGCATTATATTCGGTACCAGCTCACAGCAAATGAACAATTAACCAGGAATAAATTTCCAAGTTACTTCTATGACAGCAGTACTAAAATAGCACTTTTTTACAATAATAATCTAACCTTTATTGATCCCCTTGGGTTCATTCCTTCTCTGCATTGACCCATCCTATTCAAAGTTAACCTTAACTATACATACTAGGTGCAGCACCCGGGAAGCAGTCAGAGGTTAAGGGCCTTGCTCAAGGGCCCACAGTGGTGGTGACTGGAACAAGCGGTCGCTGTCACTTTCCCACCTCAACTTCTTGCCAGTCCGGGGACTCGAACCAGCAACCCACCGGTTCCAAGTTCGCTTCACAAACCACTAGGCCACCACTGCCCCAACTTTGTAAGTGCAATTTTTAGAACACTCACTTGGGGCCATGTGTTCAGGAAGACTTTGCCCTCTGGTTTAAATCTCTTCACACGGGTGTACAAACTGTCCAGATCTTAACACACTGACCACACCAAGGTTCTCAGCAGTTAAAAAATGTCAGTCTTCGGTCATGATCACCATCCAGACCTGGTTTAAACTGGATCTGGGCCCTAAAGTGAAACCAAACAATTAGAAAGAACGGGCGAAAGAATTCAACTCCACCACAAATTTTGTCAACAGTTTTTTTTCTCTTGACCAGTCGTCATTATGTGGTTTTGGAATCTCCTTCTCTTGCCTGCTTTTTCCCCTGCTGTGAGATAGGCCCGTTTAAAATAAGCATTCATTTTGATACAGACCTTTGGATTATCTTTTCCTGTTCTATCACATTAATCATTGGAAAGCAGGAAGAGGTCCTGTTTTCAACGCTGTAATGAAGCCATAACAGCAGGAAATGCCCCCCTACTCCCCCGCACTGCAGAAACCACTACAGAGAGTCGCACCCTCATGCAAGGATTTTCTCTCTACGCAGTAAAAGTATCATCCCATCATTCATTTTTTTATACCGAGTGCCTGAAAAGCTTTTGGTTTTGTTATAAACCTGCTCCCAGGATCTAGTAGGTGGAAACTGCTTTCATCATTAATCTGCGGTAATGTTGTGGCTACTGACCTTTAAAATCATAGCAGGGTTATTGGATCTCACTTCACAAGAGTGAAGTAAGACTGTGAACTGGAATGGAGATATCAATTTAATATTCAAAGCTTCTTTGTGTGTTCTGTAATGGGGATTACAGTGCCAGCAGTGTTATGGGAATCCCCAGTTTTAAAGCCCTGGCAGCTTTTGCTGGAAAAGTTTCCTTTCACACATCCAGCTGGGCACTGCTGGCTGTCAGTGCATTTTTTATGTGAATTCTGCTTGGACCAACTGACAAAGGCTTATTATAGAGACAGCTTTAGTACTGCAGCACACACAAGTCTTTTACACGGTGTCACATGTTCCATACAATAGAGAAAAACTGCCACTCTATTTCCTTTATAGAATGAAGGTTTTTGTACTTTTGTGTTAAGTCTTCTGGGCAATGAAAGAGAAACACAAAGACTGAAAAAGCTTTAGTAGAATTGCTTTCCCACATCTTTTACTTTCCATTGATTAGCCTTTATAACCTGAGACTGTAATCCCAGAAAAAAAACTACAGCAGAAACCATTGAAGAAACAGCCCAGTAAGAACAAAGCCCTGTAGCAGCCATATGTAAATATAAATCTTGTTTATCTGAAGCAAAGCATCAGCTTTTAACATGTGAGACGGCTGTTTGACTGCCATTTCCAACAAACAGTCACTGTTGGCTTCTTTTAACCATGACCACAATTGTTTCCTTACCCTAACCGAGTTGTTTTTCTGTCTGAATCTAACCAAACCTTAACCAGAGTGATGTCAGATTCGAAAACTATTTCATTTTTGCTGACATGTGACTGAAAAATGAATGTCATTGTGCCAATAGGGCCGTGTAGTTGCCATGTAATTCCATGAACATAATCTATTTACGCTTTAAAAAGGCTTAGCTGTAACATTACACCATTGCTCCCTCTAGAAGGCATGGATCTATGAAGTCCCTGCCTCTCTTTTGAGTCACAGCAACTCATGCACACCAGTTCACTTACAACTCCACTCAAACTACTCTACACTACACAATGGCAAGTTGTAATATTGCAGCACTTCAGCCATATATGTTCGAATTGGAAACTAATCAGTTTTGTTGTGGGCTCTTAAATGAATCATAAGTGACAGCACTTGGATTAGGTGAATTAATGAGATAAAAAAAAATGCATATAGTCTTGTGTGAGACAAAGGATCACCAAGAATTAGTCCCAAGTACCACTAGGATGTTGTTCTATGGAGGGAATGCTCTCATGTAGGAAAATACACTTATTTGCTTTCTCCCTGAGAGATGGATGAAAAGGTTGACACTGTATCTCATATCTGTCAGATAGTTTAGCATGCTTAACAAGCTAACAGCTAACAGCTAACAGCAGGACTTTACTGGTTACTCATATGTAAGGGTCACACAATGTCAGGGACAGAATTTAAAAGAAGATTGGGCAGCACAGGTACTGGGAGGCCAGAAGGTCTGCAGCTGAAGTAGTCGTTAAAACAAAAAAACTTGGTTGTAGGAAGAGTTTGGGGAGGCTATGCAGAAGGACTTTCGGTTAGCCTCAAGGAAGTTCTCAGAGCAGAGCTTGGCCCAGACTGTGTTCAGTCAGGGAGGGAAACCACCTGGTTGTTACGAGCCCATCCGGTCCTTGTATAACCAAACCCAGAGCTCTGTCCATATTCCCAACATGTTTCCAGTAGGTAATGGACTCCACTGGGGTTGCCACTAGGGTCTCCAATCCTGTTTGTGATACTCATGAACAGGATGTCAAGGCACAGCTGGAGGACGAGGTGCCCAGGTTCAGAATCTCAGTGATGCGACTCTACTTTCTGCAGATGATGTCATTCTGCTGGCGTCATGGCTGTGAATGTAATGGTTTGCTGCTGAGTGTGACGGGGCCGGAATGAGAGTTAGCACCTTCAGGTCTGAGGCCATAGTTCTCTGCCAGAAACCAAGGGATTGCTCCCTCTGGGTTGGAGGTGAGTTGCTGCCCCAGCTGCTGCTGCATACAGAAAACAAACAAATAGATAAACAAAAACTGACACACAAAAACATTTGAACATAGTCAGATATAACTCACTGTATTACCATTTGTCGGTTGAAAATGATGGGGTGTAAGATACAATTACATGCTGTTATCGCAGTCAAACTGAATCAATCTTTAAAAAATAAAATGTTCCCTCTACACTCTGTAGCAGTGAGCACCCTCAGGGTCTGCTGTTACTTCCTCCAAAAACATTGGGTTACTGAGGGCACCAGCTGTGTGCAGCATCATGTTCTTTCCAAGTTATCTGGCAACAGGATCTAGCCAGAAAATCTTTAGCAATGATCGGCCTGTGTGCCATTAAAATTCTACAACTGATAACCCCCCCCCCAAAAAAAAACCAGTGAAGGTTCGCAAGGATGGGAGGGAGGAAAAATAATAAGGTCTCATCTTTTAGAGAGTGTGAAGCTGGCAGTAGCCTTCTGCACTGGCTGTAGAAGGGAGATATTTATCTTACTGAGTCATGAATACAGGGAGTTGCTATAATAGAGCAATTACAGCGAAAATAAACTTCTCCATGTTTGCAAATAAAAGAAAATCCCTCATGCTGATAATGGCTTAAACTGATACAAACATGAGAGGAGGATTGTAGGCCCCAGGCAAAGGCAATTAGGTTTATATGGAACTTACTTTCAAAGGTCCGACCCACATTTTCCATCACTCATATGACTATACTATACTATACTATACTATACTATAATATAATATAATATAATATAATGCAATATACTGCAATATACTGCTATGCTATACTATTCTACACTATAGTATTCTATACTATACTATACTATACTATACTATACTATACTATGCTATGCTATACTATACTATAACTCCTAGTTAGCCAAATGTAGCTGGAAGAAAAATACAATTTAACTGTTAAACTTGTTAACATCCGTATCAGTTTACAGACCAACTTCTTGGTTCAGTTTTATCAATCTGCACTGTGCAGTTTTCATACACACCAAGAGATTGTTGGATGCTTTACTGGCTGAAGAGCAGATCTTTTTGCTCATGCCTTAGCAATTAATTTGGCTCGTACAATGTTATGACAATCAAGATACGTGGCTGTTGAGACCAGATGTAAAATAATTAATACCAAAAAAAAAACAAAATTTAATCATCTGTTCCTTGGCCCATTATCAACATTTCCTTAAAATTTCATCAAAATCCGTTCATAACTTTTCAAGTTATCTTGCTAACAAACAGACAAACAGACAGACAGACAGACAGACAGACAGACAGATAAATGCCGGCAAAAACATAACCTTCGCGCTTGGCGGAGGTAATAACTAAACACATGATCAAAATGAGCACTTGTTGGCTTGAAAAAACATTTGCAACTGATCCGATTAGTTAAAATAATACATTAGGAGCAACGTGGAGGGTAGCCCAATTTAACTTGTCTGTAGGCATCGTAGCAATCAACATCTTCAACCATACTCAAACCTAAACAGCAAACCCTACAGCTCCAACTACCAATAAGAGAAAAAAAAGAGATAGAAAGAGAGATAAAGGTGCCACGGTAGAGTTCATCGCTTCATATAAGATCTATTTACACAGCCAAAGGTGAAGTTGCTAGAAATGGAATGAAGAAATGTCTAAAATACAGCAATCTGTGAGACCAGATTAAACATCTTGTTCAAGACTCTTGACTTGTTGCAAGAGTCTGCCCCGCCTCCACCTGGAGCTTTAGATTTTCACTTTTGAGCTACTGAAGTTATTAGCCTAAAAAAAGGTATTTGAGGCAGCCCTAGTAAACTAGTACTGTAAGAACATGAATTAAATTTAACAGCTGTATCCATAAACATTAATGGGCATTCAGGCTTATATTGAGTCAGTGAAATATCTAATCATTACTAAGTACTCATGCAGTGTCATATGGATAAAGAGCAGCCAACTAGAAGCAACAGGAATACTGATTTGGAGCATAATCTTCCTCAGTGTTTTCGCTCTGCCTGGTTTCCTCTGCCACCTCTTTAGAAAAACATGATGGTCTCCTCACCCAGATAACCAGAGCGGGGAGATGAAAGTTGCTGTGAAGAATGTAAAGCTGCACAGTAGGGTGTTCATTCTCAGCACTATCAGACCATAACTGCACTTAATTGTTTTACTGTTTCTTAATGCATCCTTGAAGCCTGGGTAAAGTGGGATGCATGAGAACTATGGATTAAGAATACAAAGAGGCCCTGTAAGACCATAAAACTGGCTGAACCAGTTTCTACTTGGGTAACCTGGAAAATGGCAGCACAAAAAATTCCAGCTTTAAGGAAGAAAGGAAGATGATTTTTAAAAATAATGGAATACATCTTGGAATTAGAGAGGAGAGGAAGCATGAAGTAGAGAGCAAAAATAGAATGCACTCTAAGACTGACGGGTTAGTGGATGTGGAGTGACACATCTAAGCCCCACAATTAGAACAAATCATTCATAAGAGTTTCCAAGGTTCTATCACTAAATTGCAGTTATTCAAGCTGAGCGGTGCCCTGCTGGGATAGTCCAACATCATCCTGGAAGGATAGTTCTCTGTTAAACACAGTGCAAAGTCAAGTACTAGCCTTGGAATACGGCAAGTTATTCTTTCAAAGTGGTGTTTGCTTTACTCCCATGTTGAAGCGTTTGTCGTGCCTGTACCATTATGTAACAGCTGCTCCCCCGAAGTGAACCTGTAAAGCAGAAAATTCACAGACTTAAACAATATTCCACTCTGTCAGATGCTTGGCTTTATCCCCTCTACCACACTGTGCACCCTGCTACATAGTTATGGCTTTTCCTGATTACATGGTACAGATTGTAAGATACCTTTTGTGTCATGGTAGTGAGTTGGAGGCTCATTAAGAATGAGTCATGTTTGGCTGCAACTTTTATCCAGTTGCAAACAGCTGCTTCACTATCCATGCTGCAACAACTTAAGTTTGATTTAGAGCAAGAGTGGAAAACAGCATATTTTGCACATTAACAAAATGACACATGGCTTTAAATGCAGCAGATTTGCGTAACTATCAACTTAAAACATGTCAGCACTCATGTCTTGTTATCTAAGTCTCAGCCTACATCGTGTGAAATACTGTTTGCACCTCGCAGGACATTAAGGGAGACGACAGAACCCAAGTGGAAGCCTGATGAGCAAAAATTAGTCCCAGATGTCAAGCGAGCCAACTCATTTATCCAAATCATGGAAATTATAACTTCTTAAGGTAAATACCACTCATGGACCAGGGGTGGAAAAGGCGACAGTATAGTGAGTCAGCTCCTAAACATCTGCAACCCTGAAGGGCCTTTTCAGGACAACTAAGGACTGTGGGACAGAGTTGCACCATGTTTCCATCTTAAAGCTGCCTGAAAATGTATTTTCATTCATGAATATGTACGTACGTGATTTATTGTGGTGTAGCCATGGCTACTGGCTACTGCATTAATAGATTCCATCTGTCAATTAAAAACACTCATTGAGAATTCAATGGTGGGCATTGTTCAGTCGAATTGGTGAGTCAAAGAAGCACCGGAGGAGGGGGGGGACTGTGGCTGCACTTGGCAGCGTGAGAGGGAGATGTGATACACCAGAAGCAAGTTACAGCAACAGTTAAGTGTTGGAAAGACATTCAGTCCCTGCCTCTTTTGTGGGTACGAGTGGGAGCCAGGGAAACTGCTTTTTTGCAGAATAGACATTTGCCGAAAGCGTGTCTAAAAAAACTAGGTAGGTCCAATAGTTATCAGAACCATTAGTCAAATTTTCCCCAAATATCTTAACTGAAAACATTCGATAAATCTTCAGAACATAAGCAGCCCACGGTGTAATTTAGCAACATGATTATAAAATGACAGCTTCGGGTCTTATTTTTGAGTTTACCTCCCTGTGAGTTTGAGTGGGTGGTGTGGGCAGAAGGTGTGGTCGGTTACTCCATCCTTGTCATGTAGGAAGAGGTAGAACATCGGCCTGAGGTTGGCCATGGGAAAACTAAGGGAGGAATATTCCAGAATGGCTTTCCAAAACCAAAATGGGTATGGAAATATGTGTGGATCACGTGACTGGCCATGTTACTGAGCTCTTTTACTCAGAGTGGCTTGTTAAAAAATACTGTGGAGCCATGTGAACACATTTCAAAGAGAAATAACTGAGTAATGACCCTTGGACGGAGATGACTTGTTCCTTCAAAATGAGCATCAGAAAGCTTCTCGTCCAAATAAAAGCCCAAACAAGAGACACATTAAAATATTTTATTTTTTCGATAATTATTTTACTTTTACTGTTAATGCTGTTTTGTTTTACATATATGCAACTTTCACTGTTGTAGTGAGGGTTAGAGAAGTGGAAATGTTTTACATGGCTTTGGTTTCATAAATGAGCTCTAGTAAAATGCAAAGTCATTAGGTTACTTTATATTCACAATAAAAAATATATGCAATTTATAACAGATTGCTTTCTTGCTCCGCTAAATCTCTGGCACCATAATCTCTATAAAACATCCTGTGCATATGTACATTATTACAGAGCTCAGCATTAAATGCAGCCAGAAGACATGCACACAAGACAGATCAGTAGTGCTGCTTTAATACATCCCACTCACTACCCTAATAAAGCATGCTAGAGCTGCAATTAAACCTGTGACCTTCTGTTGCTCCAATCCTTTCATGTAAATGACTGTAAATACTACTCATCCAAACAGATGCTACCTCTGTTTAGCTGCCCTACTCATGGAGATGGAGCTTGGTGAATACACCTTCTAAATACCAGCATTTTATCATCCATGATCTGCTCTCCTTGGTACCTCCTTGCAGAACTGCAGACTCCTTTTTTGCTCATAAAACATTACTTGGAGCTTTGACCAAAAGCTTAGTGATGATACTTGAGCTTGGGATGATGACATAACGTTGTTTGGTCTGGCGTCCACACAACCAGAGGTGGAAGAAGGAACTTTTTGCCTGAGCTTTGATGTTTTCATTTAGAGTCTGAGCATAGCGTTTGCAGGGCAGATACCAGAGATCAGACTGCATCCTTTAATAATTCTTCACTTCATAATTTGTATTACTGGAAGCTTGACAAGTTATATACCTGTCAACATCAGGAAATGTATGGTGCCCCTCCTACCGCCTCCACCCCTGTTCATGTAACCTTTACATTTCAATTCAATTCAATTTTATTTATATAGCGCATATTTACAACACGTCATCACATAGCGCTCATCATCATAAGGAAGAACAATACAGGAATCAGAAAACCCAACAATCCAAATCGCTCTTGGATTCCCTATAAGCAAGGAACCAAAAACCCCCTAGGATGGGGATGGGGGAAAAAAAAAAACCTCGGACAGAACCAGGCTCAGGGAGGGCAGCCATCTGCCTCGACCGATTGGGCTGGGGACATTTAGACAAGAGTACCACAGTGTATCCTAAACTCACCACTTGACAACTACTTGCTTTAAGATATCAATACATAAAGTTGGTCCTGACCCGCTGGGGCCCGAGACTTCTGCAAAGGGGCCTCCCTATTTAACCTGTGAGCCATGTAAACCATTTGCAGTTACCACACCTGACACCCCAGTGCTCCCACTACAATCCTTCCTTCTTTAAAACCCCATCTGTTGGCCTAGGAATAAGTAGATCTATAATCTCAACCAATTGTTTTATCGAGTCACAACTAAATATTGACTGAAATAATAAATAATCACTGTGTTGTTTAAAAGTTATGTGTGCCTGTGAAGAGTGCCATATATTATTTGGACTGGTCTCCAAAGAGGTTGCTGTGGGAAAGTGCAAGTTTCATTTTGTGCATGTCCATTTTTTTCTTCCAAGCTGCAGTTTATAAACTCAGTTGCCAATTGGCGCTCAACGGGCATACTAAATAGTTATAGTTCACTGTCACTTTAGTCAGCCACAAGGTAACAGAACAGCCCTGGAAGTGGCTGCAGACAAGATACAGACAGACCAAGATGCACTGTGCTGCTACGCTACATAGACAGGCAGACTACAGAGAGCTGCACTGCAAGCTGGCACATCAACTGTAAGTTACTGTTGACATCCAAGTTCACCTGATTGCTGTTCTTTTGATTGTCTCGTGGCTTTTCTCTCTCTCTCTTTTCATGATCAGAAGGATAGTTCCACTTTATCCTCATATCAAAGCTGTAAATACTGACACCTGCTTTAACAGAAGGAGGTGAGGCCCCTCCATAATTTGCATGGCCCGACGCAACTTTGGTATTTTATTTCAATCTAGGAAAAATAAAAGATTTATAGGAACATTTTTAAAAGGCAGAGTGAGAGAAAGGAGTAAAATACGAGGGAATCCCTGGAAAAATGGAGGTCTGACCACGACACATTTGACCAACTCCTTTGAATCCTTCACAACAAAAGGAACAGGACACTAAAGTGCCAAGTTCAACTAAAATGCTACAATACAATTTTTGACCTAATTTCGTCTAACTTCATTTACAGTGTCTGCACAAACACACCATATCAGATGAAGATCCAGGTAGGAGAGTGAAAGGCCACATCAGTGTGGATCATCTGGACTGCCTGGTGTCATTCCAGCATATCAGTGTTTAATTCCGATAAGAGTGAGGAAATCAAAGGAAATGGGATCACTGAAGGATGGTACACAGCTGTGCTCCTCATGTGTGCAGCACATTTCCATTTTATAACTCCTCGTGGGCCTAAGACATTTTTTTCTTCTCTTTCTTTTCTTTTTTCCTTTTGGCCAGCTGTTAGGCCTGTCTGCTTCATATTTAGCTTTTGTTTTTCAAATTCCTCTATTTCTTATTGACCCCATAGATCGTGTCAAAAATAATAGCAGAAAATCATTAATATCTGAGGCCCATATGGTAGACATGCGTTTATTCCTCTACGACACATAGAATATTCTGCTCAGAACTAAAATGTTCACATATAGAACATTGGTTTCCTTTCAATTGTACTTTTCATTTGAGGGTCACTTAATAAAAAAAATGACATTTTATAACATGCTTTTCCAGTTACGGTTGCCTTTGTTTATTTCACAAACAACACAACATGCCTCAATAAAAGACATGATAATGCCAAAGCAGAGGTAGGTGGGAGCCTCCCACTGTGCAGAAACAGCTAAATAAAAGACTGTTTATGCCTGCCTCCTACTTTCGTAATGATTACATATGTCAGTGTTTATCCATAACTTCCTCAGATGTTGAAATGCTGAGTTTTGAAGCTGGAGATGATGAAGCAGAAAAAAAGACCACAAGGCCACAAGCTTCTCTGCCTCTCCCAAATTGTCCCTACAGATCTGAAGTAAAACTGATAAAGCTTTTGAAGGATGCAAGATTAAACAGATGCACAGTGTAATGGTTACCTCTACAACAGAAAGTTAAGTCTTTTGGCAGATGACTTAAGGGGCTGGGCTCATCTCTGCAGAGGAAATAGCTTGTATAAATAGGTTTTGGACTTGTTTCTGGGATTGTCCCTTAGCAACGCCTCACAAACACACACTGTCATAAACACATGCACGTGGCATGGCAAAAACGTTTATGTTCACATATTCGCATGTATTTGCCCTTCTATACTCTTGTGTGCTGCCGGTACACAAAATATAAAGCTACCACCAGTAAGCTGTTAGCGTGGCTTCACACAAAGACTGGAAACAAGGGCAAACAGGAAGCCTGGCTCAGTCTGGAGGTAACAAAGTCCATGTACAAATTTATTTCTGATTAGTTCACAAATGAAATTCCACATCATCTGCACATGAATAGAAAGTCTGGTCCGAATTCCATCTAGGATTCAAATGCAGGCTATCAAGTCTGATTGACTTCAGGACCTCATATACAAATGTTACGGTAATTTCATCCAGCAGATTCCTGGAGGGGCACGAATGAAATTACCGTAATGCCTCAGCTTTCAGAAACCATTAGCACAAACGGTGACATATTTACGGTATTCCAAAGTGCGCTAGCTCAAATGTCTTGCCGATGACGCACTAGGACTTAAAGGGCAATACATTTGAGCTAGCGCACTTTGGAATACCGTAAATATGTCACCGTTTGTGCTAATGGTTTCTGAAAGCAGAGGCATTACGGTAATTTCATTCGTGCCCCTCCAGGAATCTACTGGATGAAATTACCGTAAAATTACCGTAATGACACTATATTGGCTGTAAAGCGCAACGACACTGCCATTATGGTCATTATGGTAATAATAATAATAATAATGAATTGGTTTTATATCGCGCTTTTCTGTCTTTTTGGACACTCAAAGACGCTTTACATTTCATTATTCATTCACTCCCATACTTGATGGTGGTAAGCTACGTATGTAGCCACAGCTGCCCTGGGGTAGACTGACAGAAGCCAGGCTGCCAATCTGCGCCATCGGCCCCTCCGACCACCACCAACCACTCACTCTCACACTGCATTCACCCAGGCTTCCTGGTGTTCCATCACGGTCTCCCATCCAGGTACTGACCAGGCCCTACCCTGCTTAGCTTCTGAGATCTGACGGGATCGGGCATCCACAAGGCGGTATGGCCTTGAACGGTAATTTCATTCGTGTCCCCCCAGGAATCTGCAGGATGAAATTACTGTAAAATTACCGTAACTCTTGCAATAGGCAGTAAATCATAAATAACTGCCAGATATTGAAAGTTTCTTCTGAAAAAATGGGCACCAGCACTCACAGGACATTTTCTTACCTTTTTGTGATCAAAATAAGAAAAAAAGACCAGGTGGACATTTTGAGGCTCAGGTCTTAAAGGGTTAAAGCAAAAAAAGTTTTTTATAAGTATTGGTAAAAGTTAACATTTCAATACTGGGACATCAGTGCTACTTTTGACCTTTTTCAAACCAGTCTCATCATAATTATATTTTAAATCACAAGACAAAACCAAGATCGGATGTCTGGAAAAAATTGACCT
>OMNN01071520.1:0-13907 GCA_900302755.1 Chromis chromis | reverse complement strand
TGTTTTGTTCCAATAAAATAACTGTGTCTATGTGTCTGTGAATGCTATTAATGCCACAATGTATTAATGACATTGTGGCATTAGTAGCATTAAGCTAAAAAAAAAAAAATAAAGCCAACACAGCAGTACCAAAGTTCTTTGAATCGCCACTTGAGGCTGTCTTCAAAAATGAGTCAATCCCCATAGACCTCCATGTTAAAATACCCAACTTTACAGCAGAAATAAACATGTTTACATCCTGGTATAAAAACAGTTTTGGTCTCTATGGCTAATTTCTCCATTCATGACAACTGCACGAAGGTGAATTTTTAATATAACTCACTCATTTAAATTGTATTAAGGCTTAAAGTTATGCATCATTAAAGAAATGAGTAGATGTTAAGTGTTACTTGGTTACTTGGTGTGCTAGCTACAGAGGCAGGCTATATATTTTTCTATATTCAACCTATTTCCACTCAAGCAGCTGGAGGTTAAGTGCCTCATTTAAGGGTATCAGATAAGGGACACCAGATTTACCCTAACCACATGCCTCTTTACCTTTGCCCAAACAATGAGATCACTTCCTGCTCTGTGCCGTGCCCTTTCAGACTAAATTAGATGTCTTCAAAGATAACTTATCGCTGCACTTCACTGACACTATATGCACTGTATATAGAACCTCTACTTCTTCGACTTTTCAACCCAAAAAGGATTGATTTAGGACCGGTGGGAAAATTATGAACAAATGAAATAAGTGAGGAGTCATAAATGTTAATTGGTTGGCTGTTTGACCCTGGATGACTCTGTGATTTATGTTTTTGGCCGTTGGCATTCTGATTTGACTCCCGCTGTGATCTGGGCCCCGAAAGGTTGAGAGTAATGACAGCCTCCAGAAATGTCAATGAAAAGAGGTGAGATGAAAAAGCTTCTCCCTCAAGGCACCCCGGTGGTGTTGTGTTGTTCACTTATTTTTATTGTTGCCATTTTTTTTTTTTTTTTTTTTGTATGTCACTCTGGATGAAGCTGTCTGCTAAATGCCTATACTGTAAATCCTAAAGGTAAGCAGAAGGACGTGATAAAATGGAGCACCAGCACCGCTTTAGTTTCAGAAGGAAAGAAAAGAGAGGATCGCAGATAATCATTATTACAAACAGAGAGGAGACACAAGGCTACACAGCTATGCTCACTAATTACATTTAAACACATTTTCAAACACTTTCTTCTCCGAGTTTCTTGTCATTCTTTTAAGTGTTCTGCAGTTTAAAAAAAATATCTGAGTGCCTTCAAGTGTATGCTTCAATTGTTTCACTCCTCTTAGCGGAGCTCCACAGTGGGGACATGTCATCTGTGGTGCTTTTAAAACCACTTACCAACTTATGCACTCTGTAGGACACACAATGAGTATTACTTAACCATTAATTTCACTGTTCACATGTGTTTGAAGCTTCCACGACTCTCGCATGAAGCGTTTGTTCTGATCGCACTCATCATTTTTCTCGACTTTGCCTCTCATATTTTTCTCTCTTCCAATCTTTCTATTCCTGACTTGAATTGTTTCACTGTATTTTTTCCTCTTGTGGTTGTTTGTCATGAAAAGTGTTTCCCTTTAGCGAGGGAAGAAATGATATATAGGGGAAGATTGGAGATGGTGAAAGTGGGGAAATAGATAAAGGCAAAACAGAAAAACACAGCATGCACACAGTGAGTTAAACATAGATAGAGAATAGAATAATAATTCCAGTCAATTGTACTGTATGTGCACCGGATGACTTGTTTGTGTAGGGGAGCTTTTTCCCTCGAGGTCCCAGCTGGATGTTCTGCAGTGCATCCGAATGCCAATCGGCCAATCGGACTGTGACTGAACACAGAAGGGGGACGCTGGAGTTTCTGCCCGACTCAATGGACAGCATCAACGGTGGTTACGGTGTCTCTCTTTTACCCACCACCCATCCTGTCTTTTCTCTCCTGGTATGTGTTGGCCTCTCTTGGCCTGTTCTCACAGAAAAAAACAAAACACATGCCTGCTTCTTTGGAGCCCATGAAGAGTAAAGCAGCCATTGTCCCCCTTAAAAACATAAGCTCCTTCACATTCATCCGGTCAGGCTCCAAACTCTGGAACACAGGCAGGGCTCGCTACACAATGGCCCCTGAATAAGTGTTCCATTAAAAATGCAGACAGTCCCACTGTAATTGGAAAGCCCTCTAATGAATGTCTGACCGTGGGCACTGAGCCTGAAGCCGGGGAGTTTGCATTGTCTTTCTCTCAGAAATGTTTGGTTGGGCTAAAATTAAGCAGTGTGCATAAACTGCATTTTAGTCGTATCACAGTGTACTTTCACCTCAATCCACCTCACATTCTTCCTGTGCTATTGATTGGAGCATGTTGTTGTTGAGTTTTTCAGTTTATCGAACCAACACGAACCAACATTTACAACATCACTCCTGTGCACTATATAAATACAGAGTGCCTTTTATAATGTGGACTTGTTTTATTCTTATAATGTATATTTGTGAATAGCTTCTCTGCTGCTCTTACTTTCATTCTTTTATTCAGGATCAGAATCATTTATTGATCCCAGTGGGGAAATCATCTATGTTACAGTTGCACCTATTCAAGGTCAGAATATAAACAATACACAATATATAGATAAACATAAGTATAAATATGAGCTAAAAATATAAACATAAGTAGAACATTATAGCATAGATGTACAAATGTGTTTTGCCTAGAAATAAAGTTTCATAAACACTGTAATAAGTAGTGTGTTGTTGCACATAGATACGTAATTATTGCACCAAGCTATTGCACATTGAGTATGAGTGAAGTTAGATAAACTGAGAAATTAGTTAACTGTTGCAATTAAAGATAATTCTTCACTTTTTTTAACAAAGAATTCCAATGTACCTGCACAGTAATATACCCATGCAAATGGCAATAAACACTATTCTATTCTAGTCTATTCTGTTTCATTAACTTATTATGGCAGAAGGAAAATTGCAAAATATGTTAATGTTTTATTCAAGCATTTTTTTTTATTTTTATTTTTTACAGATTTTAAGTTGCAAAGAAAAGTTTTTCCATAGCAAATGTTAAAAAAAGATGATCAATGTTCTTTCATGGTGTGTCCAATTCTGCTCATACTTGTTTTTACTCTCAGTTCCTGTGACCTGTATCTTACCTAAGTCCTTTATTGTTACTACCAATTCATATAAATTAGACACCAACAGTGTTTCTTAAATCGCTTATCAACAACAGAGTCTCTCCTCTACTCCACCCTTCTTTCTCTGCCAGCCGTAGCAGAAACAGTAGAGCCCTGCTTGCTCTGATATTTCGTGCCAGCCGCACCACATTCAACAAAGAGAGCGAGGTCGCAACCTGTCTGTGCTTCAGCCTGACTGGCAGCCATGATGGCCCGGCTGGGTTTCCCCTTGGCAGGAGTTGCCCGCATTTAATCTGGGTCCAACAAATCAGAGTTGGCAAAACGCAATTTCCGACCTAAGTAAGATGCAAGCTGCGCAAGATAGCATAGGAATAGCAGAAGCATGACACCGACCCCTCTGTGTTTACTAGAGGAGCACAGAGTGGTGTGACTTTACAGAGTTATGACAGCTGCATCGATCTGTCGACTGCTGTGGTCTTTCTATTTAATTAGAATACATGTATACCCCATTGCCTGCAGCAGAAACTGTTCCAATAATTTCTGTTAACAAATTCTTGTGTCTGTGAAACAGGGAGGGGCGAATTTTAAAATTCCCATCACACACTTAAAAAGAAGTCTCAATGACGAACTGTGTTCTTATGCAGAGCAGGAATAGGAAGTGAGAAGTCTATTTGAAGAAACCTAAGCTTGAAATTTATACCGAGTTGTGGAGTCATTCTAATATTTGGTCTACCATTGTTAATACTGGACTAATTTTGTAAAACCTACATCCAGTGTAAGCTCACAGACAAAATGTCAATGCTGATGGAATCTCCTCCTTTATTGTTTGGTAAAGATCATGTTCATGCTGACAAATATGGTCATTAATTTGTCTCAGTCTGTTTTCTGTAGTAGGAATTGTGACTGTTGTCTGTTGAGAAATGGAGGATGTAAAATGACTTTGATATACAGTGAGACTGTGAGAAGTCCACTGGAGGAGGAGGAGGTCAGGGTGGATGGATGGGCTACCAAACTTGGACTGCATCATGTGAAACTGCTGTTTGTTTTCAGTTTAGTTTTTTTTGTTTTTTTAAATCATGACGACAATCATTATATAATTTTAATTGTGATTATCATAACTATAACAGCAAAGATCCCTTAACTTTACCCAAACTATGATTTCCTAACTATGCCTAAGTACTTACTTTCACCCAAACCATGTTGTTACTTTGTCACAAAGCTTATCTTTGTTTTTGTGCCTAAATGTAACTAAGCCTTCACCACACTGTCATAAAACAGACACTTTTTTATCGACCTCACAGCACAGTTTTGCACACATGCATATTTATCTGTTTACCACTGGTAAACACTTGTATAAATTGTTTTCATTGCTTGTAATTTCACTTATTTTTCTTTCTTTATTATTTTTTTGGACTTATAACCAGGACCCAAGTGCCAATTTCGTGCCACCACATGTGAATACGTGTGCTGGTATGACTATAAAGAACCTTGAATCCTCAAATCCCTGAAACAAATGTATTTTTCATCAATGATTTGTCATCCAGCTAATGGTAGCATAAGATCTGAAAGTCTTCTTTGGGTTATTCTAGTCGGTATGGACAAACACTATGTTTTTGCCATTTATTTTGGAGGACTTGGAGGACTGCTTTACTTGTAAATATGAGATGAGATTTATATCCTTAAAACCAAGCAACTGAACTATATCTATCAGCGGCACACTTCTAAAATCATGTGTTGCAGAATCACCTGGCGTTGAAGTAACTCGTTGGGGTTGATTTATCATTACTTTTTTCAGGAAATTACACAGAAGCACCAGCGAGCCCTAGAAATTTCAGCAGCAGCATGTGTGTGTGCAAACTGAAAAATTACATATCAGCAGAGACAGATCACAAGCGAACCGTGCACAGACAGCATTTACTGGCTGAAAGGTAATGTATGATGTGCTGTCTACGGTGTGGCAAATCAAGTCTCCATTTCCATTTCTTCTTCTTAATATCATTAGTAATAGTGTCAAATGTGACTGGTTCTATTAATTTCTCTTATTTTCTTTTTCTATTTGAGGACCTGCTGGGTAATAACATGCTAAAAAACAAACAACTTTGTCACCAGTCTCAACAAGACAGAATCCTGCGCCTTCGCCATTCATCAGGATTCGGGGCATTTCATTGTACTGATGTCTCACAGTGAGGGGCGGCGGGAGCAACGCATGTTCTTTCCTACTCTCAACTAGTGATATAAAAACGTCACTATTAATCAGACACACTTCTAAATCATAATGATTTTTTTTTTTAAAGACGGAGCTGTATAAAAACATTTGCGAGAGTGATGATTTATTGCCGCCTGGCTCGCAAACACACACACATGCACACACGGCTGCTGGGAGCTGGAATAGAAACAAACCAACCATTGCTACCTCTACAAGATAACGATTGGATACAGATTCAGTGCCTTCAGCGGCCATAAAATACCTCCATTTTCATTGACCCTGAACTGAACCTGGAGAGCTTCAGTCTGACAGCTGGGTGGGCAGGAAGAATTTACCGTCGTGCCTGCTCGATGTTTTACAGGTTTAAGTTTCCCTCAGACACCCAGTTGAGGCATTCATAACACATAATTGCTACAGCGATGATCGGTTTTCCTCGTGTAGGACGGCGGAGTCCACACAAACACATACAGACGCAGGCATAAGAGAAAAACACGGACGCACATATATATAACCCGAGTTCATCTTCCCTCCTCTCCCAATGACACTCCTTTTAGCTGTTCCATTAAACACAAGTGGGCCCACGAAATCCACTGATTTATTCATAACCGAGAATCACTGAAGCACAGTTAAAAACCCGCTCCAAGCAATATATTTCCCAAACTACGGACCACGCGAAGGTTTTCGGCACTAAACGTAAAGGGAGGAATCTTTCAAAAAATGACGCCGTGAATAGTTTTTATTTGTCAATTAAAGAGAAAGTTTCTACATGTTGGCTCTGCCGTGCTTTAAGGTGAATTCAGGATCAGTTTTGAAGATTTTTGAAGCACTTAAGCAAAGAACATACTTTAGCATCTCTATGGCAGAGGAGAGTATTTCAACATTGCAAGTTATTACCCCAGCTCAGGGCCAATCATATTACTATCTGGCTGTATGAATGCAAGGGAGTATTAATAAGAGTATGAACGAGGATCCATGGACTTTCCCATTTTTCAATTTAACTGGATTACCATCATCTTCTTCAGCTCTATGAAATTGCTTAAGCTGCACAGACTCCGATACACATTTGTCTACAGACACTTTTGGGGCCTTAAGTGAGCAATAGAAGAGAGGAGAGTTATTACTGCTCCCAACACAATCCCACAAAGTCTTATTGTGTACTTTTTTTTTTTATTTCCACTCTTTTCTTCCATCCCCATTTCTCTGTTCATCATTTACTTCTTCGCTTCCTCCTCTGCGCTGCCCCCTTTTTCTCCGTCGCCGACCCCTCCGTCTTCATCCACTCTCCCAAATTAATCTGGTTAATGGATCAAGCCCTTGTGCGACTGAGCAGAACAAGGATGATGCCCCAAATATGCACCAGTGTTGGAGTCCCTGCATGTGTGCACACGGAGGGGGGGAAGCACTTAAAAGAAACATACTGTACATATTAAAGCACATAATTCACACTGAAGCCCACACACACACAAACAACCATGCGAGGATCTGAAAGCATTACAAAAAAGAAGAAAAATTTGATTTATGTGTCCTGCGCGTGAACCGGGTAACCCTGTCATAGCATTCCCTTAATTAGCAACTAGATCAGAGTGAGTGGCAGGGCGGGGCATTACGGGATTGACTAGTTGGGGGGATTGAGGCTTTCCCCTCTATTACTCATCTGCTAACACTTGTATCAGGGGAGGATGCAAAGGAGAATAAAGCAGCCGAGCTCACATCTTTTATCCCTCTCTTGAAGATTTGCTCCCATGTCCCCGATGCACATCTTCGGTGCATCTTTTCAGCGCTGTAATAGGACATGAAGCCTCATATTTTAAACACTTTAATATTTAACTTGCATTAGCTACAAAACATTATAATTATCCCAATTATCCGGGCATGTCCACAAAATAAATCCAAACCAGTAGCCTACTCTTGCCCATAAAATGTTACTGCCCGCATATTTTTAATCTTTAATCCTCCGTCTCCATTATATCTCGTCTTGCTATTTCCAACCGCCTTGATCCGAGCAGAAAACATGTAAGCGTTAGATCACATCAATCATTGTATCATCAGTCTCACTGTGATCTCTGTCTAATGAGCCTGGAAACAGCTGCTCACACATGCTTTTCTGAATAATAGATGCGATGGGCCGGTGCTTCCACCGCTCATCTTGTAGGTTTCGGATTGAATTGGCTGGAGAGAAGAAAAGCGAAAAGACTCATCACCATTCAATAGATGCTTTGTGGTGAATCCGTGACATTCCTTCTTGATCTTCAGCGATCCGTCTCGACACGGCAGTGAAAGTCTATATGTGCATTTCCTCAAGAGATGGACGAGTTGGAATGAATCTATCTGTAAGTGAATATCTGCGACGAAATGAAATAATATGAAGTTCATGAACAGCGAGCTCATTGATCGTTCTGTAAAGCGTGACAAAAAAAATGACTGCCTAACCAAGCTGTTCACTTCTTGGTCATTGGTTCAGATTTGATAGAGGCCGTCGGATGTCCATTACCGTCTACAACTAACTTCGTCTCATCAGTTTGCAGATTATTCAGCACCAGTTAACGTTTATGCTTCACTGTGTGCCTCAGTGTAGAGAAGGGCTTTTGGTTTTTATCTCCATCTTGCATGATTAGCTGGGCTGATGGCTGCTACAGACTCTCATGAGGATACCATGATCCTGTGAAGGACAAAATGAGCAATCTCAGAATTAAAACAAAATAAAAGATTATTAGAATTATTCCCTGACGTCAGACGTAACAGCCGGTCCATCTAAGCAAGGTAACAGGACTTACTGAATTAATTCTACCAAAATTATAATAGATCTTTGGTTCCTACATAGCAGCTAGCGATGATAATGCCGCCACATACAGTTACATGCATGCATCTACAATATGTACACCCATAAATACGCAGGGACATCTAGTCCGCAAAGATGACAATCCTCGGATGCAAGATGTATTGTTTCCCTAACATGTATCACACGCTTCACGCCATACCTTTTTAAAGAGACTTATGAGACATTTATGACGTACGGACCATCTTTAGAGCCGCATTGTCCTCATGGAATGAAGCCTTCCTGCATTCCTTTATGCTGTTTTACCCACAGGCTCTAAGGAATTTAACAGCCTTTCTCCTCCTCTCTGGCCTTGGTTCTGCTGGCATTACTCTGACTCACCCTGCTTCTCGTCGCTGTGATCACTGAACTCTGATCACGTCCCTTTATCCACTGTCCGCCAGCGACTTCAAAGGTAGAAATTTCATCTACTTACAAACTGCAACATCAAATGCCAAAAGTATCTGTGTGGTTAAGTAGATAGTGGAGTACCAGGGCCATGCCCATCTGTTTTAGTAACGGTGCAGGGGATTTGAATGAAGCTTCTTTTTATGGTAATTTACAAAAAAACACACTTAAAGCTGCTCCAATCAATATTTTTACATTAGCGATGGTTGAAATTTTAGTGCATTATGTGAAATGGTTCACTCAGAGTGATGAACCCACATACTTGGAAGTCCCTTTAGTTATATGAACCACATTAGAGACTAGCAGCTCCTTGTTTCTGTTTTATAGACTGCAAATTTAGTACTTTGATTCAGCGCTTTTTCCACTCAGAAAATTACTGTTTTCAGGCTTCCTACATTTATTTGAATCAGGATGCATTTACAAATGAGCATGCATAGTGTTACGCAAAAATAGTGCAATGTAAACTCTCTCTCATTAAATAAAGGCACTCTGTTTAATTGACAGCAGTCGGTGATTTGTGTTTTGTGTTGAGCAGCATCCTTCAGGGGCTGTTAGTGTGAGATAGGCACATCTTCCTGGCTGGCTTGAATAAATCGTGCATCTCAATCAGCATTTCCACAATATCAGCAAACAGCAACAAACTCCCTCCTCTCCCAAAAGCTCTACATCATGTTGTTACTGGCTAACCATGAGAGAGCGTCAGCTGGCATCACAAGCACACAAACATCCTCAGTCCGCTTAGCATCTTCATGCTGTTTGCTTATTGCTTCATCTGAAACTCAGGGCTTCTCAGGGGGAATCAATATTACAGGAGTTTCAGCTCTAGTAAACATCAGGACACTTGATTTCCTGTAATTCTTTGATCTTTCCATGCTCCCAAGTTCATCTATGCAAGCAAACAGAAGTTGTTTAAGTATTTCTACGGAAATTACAATTGATCTTTTAAAATGTTGATGGCAACATAACAAGCCCCAAAGGAGTAAGGGGCATCTTTAACAGTCATGGAGTTCTGCCTAAGTGAGTGAAGAAGTGAAAATGAAAACAGCTTTCTCTTAAACATTCGCAAATTAAGCAAAACCCAAAGTACTTTTCTTGGAAAGGATGGTCGAATGGGACCTCAGTCAGTCTAGTTCTATTATGAATAACTTTTTAGATGCTGAGTAAAATGACCACAAGAGTCTAAAAATAAACAACTTTTCCAGTTAATGTCATGCAGAAAGTCAGAGTAATAAGTAATTGCATATAAAAGTATCACCCCCTTTGAGGTTTTCCCCTTTCACTGTTTTTCAACACTGAATCATCGTCAATATAATTTAGCTTTTTTTAAAAACAGGAATTCACACAAAAAGACTCTTTCAAGTCAAGGTGAAAACAGATTTCTACAAAGTGATGTCAGTTAATCAAAAAAAGAAAAGCTAAAATAAGTGATTGCGTAAGTATTCATCCCATTCAAGTCCGTGTTTAGCAGATTCACCTTTGGTCGCAATTACAGCATTGAGCCTGTGTGAATAGGTCTCAATCAGCCTTGCACATCTGGACACTGCAATTTTATCCTATTCTTCTTTGTAAGACATGCTCAAGCTCTGTCAGGCTGCACGGGGATTGTGAGTTAACAGCCCTTTTCAAGTCCAGGCACAAATTTTCAATTGGACTGAGGTCTGGGCTCTGAAAACATTTACCTTGTTGTCTTTAAGCCATTTCTGTGTAGCTTTGTGCTGTATACTTCGGGTCATTGTCTTGCTGGAAAACAAATCTTCTCCCAAATTGCAGATCTCTCGTAAGCTGCATCAGTTTGTCCTCCAGGATTTCCCAATACTATACTCATTTTACCCTCTACCTTTACAAGCCTTTCGAGACTTGCTACCGATAAGCATCACCACATCATGATGCTGCCACCACCATGCTTCAGGTGTGTTTGTGGTGATGTGCAGTGTTTGGTGTCCACTAAATATAGCATCTAACCTGATGGCCAAAAAGCTCAAATGTGGTCTCATTGGACTAAACAACCTTCTTCCAGTTGACATCAGTGTTTCCCACATGCCTTCTGTAAAACCCTAGTCACGATTTATTATGAGCTTTTTTCAACAGTGGCTCTTTCTTTGCTATAAACGTTTAACTGATAAAGAAAAGGAAACTGTTCTTTTTGTTGTTTGTATTCTCCCATCTCAGCCGTTGAAGCTTGTAACTCCTTCAGAGGAGTCATAGGTGACGTCCCTCACTAGTCTCTTTCTTGCATGGTTACTCAGTTTTTAAAAACAGGCTGCTTTCAGCAGATTATATACATAGTGCAAACCTTTAGGCACTCAAGCACATAAGATATACATTTACACATTGCAATACCCATGAGTACATTATTCAAATTCAAACAAAGGTTAGAAAAGTCAATATATCACAAACCTAAATTAAAATCCATCTTTCATCTTTTCCCAAAGTGGCTCTTCAGCTAAAAGTGGTCTGCAAATATATATGAGAATGCAAAAATTTTACCAACACACAATCAAGGGGAAGAGAATACAAACCCATTTGTATACTTCAGCTAGGATATAGAGGGAGTGATGCAGAGAAACATGTTGTGAATATATGCTATAAATAATGAAGCCACTGAAAGGACAAGGTGAGAGTTTTTGTTCCAGTGCTACACTTGTATCTCCTTACAATACTTTTGAATTCCATGAAAAGTCTCTTTACTCCCTCACATGAATCCCAAAACTTTATTTATTGATACTACTTTACCCATTTTCTGTTATGTCAGTGTAGTTTCAGCGGCTTCAAAACACTAAGTGCATTCAATAAGTTATTCCATTATGATGTTATATTGCTGGGTACCTCAAGAAATTGACTGAAGTGTGAATCTGAGGGAAAACAAAAAGTCCTGCGTGGGAATGCAAGAAAAGTGTTGCTTTAAAAATCGATAAAAAGAGACAAGAAATGCAGCTACATTCACGGAAAAAGACCTTATCCATGCAACAAAATCCTATTCGAATTACAATGATTTTTACAGGAGACTAAGACAAAAAACAGCCCTTTAAATAACACAGGAGAGATTGTGGGGCTGAGGATTTAGAGCTCTGAATGCTATCAATAACATTATGAGGAAGGTGCACAGGAATTACTGATGGGCCAAACCCACAGAGACACTCCTTCAGGCTGCATTTGAAATATTTCTCTTTGTGCCCTAGACAGCAGCCCCGAGCAGAGTTTGATTGCAAACGGTTGAAAAGGTCCGCCAGCCGGCCCCCTAGTCAATAAGTTAACACAGAAATCTGTCCAGACCTGAGGCAGCTGAGGCAAATGATCCAAACACCTGACCCCTTGTGTATCCATCCTCGGAGTGAGAGGTCACTGCTCATTGTCTCAGTCTCAACACTGTGCAAATACCTTCAGTTAGTCAACCGTAGTGCTTCCAAATTTAATTCACCACTTCTTGGAGAAGTTTCCACCTGTCTACACCAGTGGATAATAAATATGACCTACAGCTGATGACGCCCAGCAAAATGTCAGTGAAAGTTCGCGTGCCACAGGATGTAACTTGTGTGAAATATCTTCAACAAAACAAGTTTATATGATACTGCAGACTTGTTTACCTGTTCATTTTCTATGGAAACAATTAGTGCACAATAATCCCAGAAGTGGGATGTATACTAAAAGGAAGTAAAAGAGAGGGATGGATTATGTAAAACTCGTGTCACCTGTCCCTCCCTATCCTTAAGAAAGTGATATGAGTTGCCTAAACATTATTATACTTTATTTGCCATGAGTATATATTGTATCGGGGAAAATGCTTAAATATGCAACCCACACAACTAAACTGCATTCTCAATTACAATTTCAAAGAAACCTATTTTCCCCCCGGAAAGGTAATATATAGTAGGAAACATTTCTGAAGACTTTCAAAAAGTACAAAGGGTGGAGTCATAAGTCTGACACAGGACCCAGGAGACCAAGTTCAGGTTCAGTGTGGGAACAGTCTTCAGTGTTTACTCAGAAAGGTGAGAAAACCAAAAAAAAAAACATCCAGTTCCCTGGACAGAAACACCTTACTGATGAGAGAGATCCAAGGAGAATAGCCAGGCTGGTTGGAGCTGACAGAAAGGCAACAGTGACTCAGATAACTGCTCTTTACAATGGTGGTGAGCAGAGAAGCATCTCAGAATGCACAACATGTCCAACGGATGAGCTGCAACAGCAGAAGACCACATCGGATTCCAGTACTGTCAGTCAAGAACAGAAATTTTAGGCTGCAGTGACAGCATGAATCCATGCTGCCCAGTCTTCACTGTCCAGGTTGGTGGTGAAGCTGTAATGATGTGCGGATGTGTTCCTGGAACACTTTGTGCCTCATAATGCCAACCAATCATGTTTTGAATGTCACTGCCTCTACTTCACAAAACCACAGTCATCTCAATCTGGTTTCATGAACATGCCGATGACTTCAGTGACCTCACCAAATCTGAATCAAGTAAAACTGTGAAACACTGTCTAGCATGTTACCTATCAAATAATAATAATAATAATAATAATAATAATAATAATAATAATAATAATAATAATAACTTTATTTGTTTAGCGCCCTTCATACAAGGTTTGCAGTTCAAAACGCTTTACAACAAGGAAACATCCGCAATATTACAAGGTAACACTTAAAACACTTAAAACATTAACAAGAAAGACTTATACGCCTTGCCTACACTACCACTAACAGCACTACCATCACCTACCTCTGCCTCACACCAACTGCACCAAGAAAAGTGGGGTGGGGATACAAACCCTGGTTCGGGTAGGGGGTAGAAGTAGAAGAGTTAAAGATGAAAGTAGGGATGGGATACAGACCCTGGTTCGGGTAGGGAGTAGAAAGTATAGAGGGTGCTGAAGGTGGAGACCTAACTGCCTCGCCTGACATTTCCCTCACTATCCTCCTCAGCTTCTGCCCATAAGTCTGCATATCTAAGAAAGTTTAAAGGCCAACGTAAAAAAAATATGTTTTAAGCTTTCTTTTAAAAAAGATCTAGTAAGTTGGCTTCCCTGATGTCTAGCGGTATTGCGTTCCATGCGTTCAGAAATTTCGTTGTACTTCTGCACAACAACAATAAAGTCTCTTATCTGATCTTCCATAGCTTTGGGGTGTAGTTAGAAAAGGCTGCATCATCAATTTTCTTTTTGCTACAAGATGTATCCTACTTCACTGAAAGTCACTGTATGTGCAATCAGGCCTGTCACAATTATTATTAAATAATTGTCTATATCACAACTATCTGATCTGACTGCGATCATTTTCCATAATTGTTAGAATAGTTTCCATTCACTTGAATCACTAGTTTCCACCACCCGCGCTTGTCCT
>OMNN01071518.1:0-11754 GCA_900302755.1 Chromis chromis | reverse complement strand
TAAAGCCTTGTCTAGATTAGCTGACATTGAACTCCATGCTGAGTTACACAGCAGTGATGTCACCAGTGTGCCCTGGTTGTGTGTTGACATTCACTCTATTGCATCTGCAAGCTTGTATCAACATCTAAATTCTGTACTGCAATGTCCAAAATGTTATAATGCATAGACCAAAAATATGTACATGCCAAAAGTTCATGTTTCATAAGATATGATTACTTCAAGTCGATGGCAGCCATCTTGGACACCATCTTGGTTTTAGAATTTTATGTCATAACTGTACTGAAAATAACAGGTTATAAAAATACAATTTTCATATAACCATATTCACTTAACAACGATTAATGTTACAAAATTTCTCACTCGCCCCAATCTGTAGAATTATCTATATGCTGTATCTCAAGAACCATGATAGATACAGACATGTACTGGGTACCAAAACATCCGAAAGACCCAACTTTATATTCAACTTCAATACATTTATGGGGATTAATATCAATGCATTTCGAGTTATTAAGGAAAAAACACATTTTTGGGCGGACATCTTGAATTTTGAGGCTGCCATCTTGGAATTTTGCGTGGCCAGCGTTATTTTTGAAAATAGTGGGGTTTGAAGAGTATATGTACCAAATTTCATGCTTGTATCACAAAGTGAACGATTCTTTCATTATCTGCTCCACTATGATGTTAGACAGTTAACTGCTGTTTTATGTAATAACAAATCTCACTCTACTACAGCTACAATAACACTCAGTCCACTCTGATTGTACAGTGGTGTTGCAGAGTGAGGCTGATTTTATATCATCATACATCAAAGCCTGTTTCCCAAACAAACTTGCAGAGACACACAAACCCATCATAAAGTTTCATTTCGGCCTGTTATTAATTGTCAAGCAATTTATATTAGGTTCAGCAGATATCCCCAACATCCCTAGTTCTGAATCAGCCAGGTATTTGTGTTGCATGTCATGCCTCTATTCCCACATCCTATTTTTACCATCTGCCTCTTCTTCACTCTAAAATAATGTCAAAAATGCTTCCAAAAATTGCCTCACATTTGCATTTTACTCGCAAACTTGGTGATCATTAGCTAAATCATTATTTTGTTGCTTGCAGTTATAACCTGATGGTCCATCAGTGGGGAACCAAATGACTCTTAGTGTCTGGTTGCCTGCATGACCATTACAGTCGCAGTCTGCAGAGTTAATGTGCAGCTCTCATGTAACAATATCTTTGAGTGACATTGAGAGCGATTTGTTTTTCTAACTCCTCAGTCCTATCTAAATTCTTTCCTCTAGTGGTGATGGAGGTGATCGACTCCAGACAGGTATCCTGCAAGCTATATAAAGGACTGTCAGATGCTTTGATCTGCACTGATGAATTCATCACCAAAGTAGTTCAAAGGTGAGATTGTTAGTTTCTTCTGAAAGCATAAATACGGGTAGTGTGTTTTGGGTGCTAATTTTTTTTTCTTCCACTCTTAGATGCATGTCCATCCCAGTAACCATGCGGGCCATTAGGAGGAAAGCAGAGACCATCCAGGCAGACACTCCAGCCCTCTCGTTAATTGCACAGACAGTGGAGATCATGGTGAAGAATAACCTGCCACCCTCTGGTAGTCCAACCTATAACATGGCAGCTGGTGATGGAACTAACCCTATGGGACTGCCTGGCCTCACAGGGGGCAACACACCTACTGGAGGAGGACCCCCAGGAGGACCTAATTATACAGGTCCAATTGCCTCTCTGTTTGGGATGTCCCGAACAGAAAGACAAGCCCAAAGTGGAGAGTGCCTAACCCCAGGAGGAGTGGCTGGCCAGCAGCAGTTGCAGCAACAACAGCAAGGTCAAGGCCACTCGGATGACTACAGCAAAGTCACCCAGAATCCCATATTGACAAGTCTATTACAGATAACTGGAAGTGTGGGTTCTAGTCCAAGCTCCCAGAATGCGCCACCACCCCACCAGACCCCGCCCCCAACATCCTCTCCTGCCAGCAACACCAAGAATCATCCCATGTTGATGAACTTGTTGAAAGACAACCCCACACAAGATTTTGCGACACTGTATGGTTCTAGTCCTTTAGAGCGACAGAATTCTTCATCTGGTTCTCCACGGACAGAAGGCATGGCTGCAGCGTGCCCTGGAGGTAGCACAAAGGCAAAGAAGAAGCGTCCGAGGGGGACAGAAAAGGGTGGCGTGCTGCCTGGAACTGCTGCAGCTGGTGGAGGTGGTGGTTTAGGCATGAAATCAACGTCTTCCATGCCACAGCACCACCAGCATCATCCAGTCACTCATGAGGATGATTTCCACCGTGAGCTTCTCTCTATGGATGTGGACGCATCTCAAAATTCTATCTTTGATGTTAACCTGACAGGTGATGGCCTAGACACACCTCATAGCATCACTCCAGCACCTAGCCAATGTGGAACACCACCCTCTGGCCCCAGCATGCCTTATTCACAGTCTCATGTTCAGTCTCAGCAACAACAGCCACCTGGTACTGTACCACCTCGTATGGTTCGCCTCTCAAGCTCTGACAGCATTGGACCTGATATCACAGAAATCTTGTCAGATTTACCTGAGCAAACCGGCAAAGGCAGCAGTAGCAACCATGGGCAGCACCCCATGGGCAGTGGTGGAGACGATGGAGGCCCCTTAGGTACCCCCATCCGTGACTCCTCCAGCTCAGGTCAGGGTAGCGCAGTATTTGACTCAGCAGACATTTTCAATACCAACAGCAATGAGAATCCTTTTACAGATGCTGCTGACCTGATTGCTGAGGCAGCTGCAACTGCCGCCACTCCCACAAGTGACTCCTCTTCCACCAACTTCTTTCCTGATGCTGCTGACTTCAACCCTGACCTCCTGACCTCAGGCCATGGTTTCTCCCAAAGCTACTTTGATGACAGTTCTCCAAGTGCTGATGGAGACATGGACCTGGTCAAGGGTTTTGGAGGAAGTAGCCAGCAGAATACCCCATCAGGAACGCCTCAGAATCCCACTCCACATGGACAGAGCACCCCAGAGCCCTCACTGAAGGACCCTTTTGATATGGGGATAGTTTTTGGAGGCAACAGCGGTAGTGGCAAACCACTTCTGGGGCAAGCTCCTGATTTAGGAGACACACATGGTGGAGGGTCTCAAAGCCCGCTCATGATGAGCCTCGGAGCAGCTTGTGGTGATTTTAAAAGTGCAGAACCCAAAGTTAAACAACAGGGTCTCATGCGGCCAAAGGATGAAAATGGGGGCAGTGGAGGAAGCAGTTCTGGAATTGGAATGGGAAGCAGTTCAACAGAGGGAAAGCAGGTCAAACGTAGCAGGACCCCATCCAGTGAAGGAAAGTCTAAGGAAAAACCTCCTAAACGCAAAAAGCTGGACCCTGATGGGAAGTCTCCCTCTCACAGCTCAGGGGGGCGACCTTATACACCTCCTAGTGGTGGCTCAGGCTCTGGGGGAAGCATAAGTGGAGGAGGCTCCAAGTCTCCTGGTAGTTCAGGACGCTCACAAACTCCCCCTGGAGGGGCCACACCTCCAATTCCCAAAATCACTATTCAGATCCCAAAGGGGACCATAACTGGAGGGAAAACCTCTTCCCATAGTGGATACACCTCCAGCAGCTCAGCTACAAGCAGCACAGGAGGAGCAGGAGGAACCAGCAGCAGCAAAAGCCATCATTCACACTCATCTTCCTCTGGGAAGATCAAGTCCAAGGAAGGCTCCATGACACAAGGAAACAGCTCCAAGCCAGGGAGTGCAGGAGGTGGAAGTGGGCCATCCCAGTCTAAAGGTTCGTCCCAAGGAATGGGTGTCGGCAAACCAGGATCCTCCCCAATAACCAAACATGGGCTCTCTGGTCCTGGAGGTACTGGAGGTGGAATTGGAAGTGGTAATAAAATTAAACCGCAGGGAGGAAAGCCTCCTGGGTCGCTTATGAATCCCAACATAAAACCCAACATCTCCCCTTCTCATTCTCGCTCCAGTAGCTCTGGTGACAAATTATCCTCTCCGATGAAAATGCAGCAGTCCCAGGTTCCAGGCACCCCTCCTTCTTCCAAGGCTAAATCCCCAATGGGATCAGGAGGTGGCAGCTCTGGTGGGTCCAAGTCTTCTTCTAGTGGAGGTATGAGCTCCCAGAAGCCAATTGGTGGAGGCTCTTCCTCAGGTTCCACATCTTCCTCATCATCCTCCAGCTCCTCTTCATCCTCTGGTTCCATGGGCTTCTCAGGAGGCTCCCAGTCTCAGTATGGCAGTGGTGGAGGTGGAAGTGGAGGGGGAGGAGGAACAGGTGGAGGGAGTGGAAGTGGAGGAAGTGGCGGAGGCGGAGGAGGTGGCGGAAGTGGGGGTGGCGGTGGAAGTGGCGGTGGGGGTGGTCAGAACAATGCAAATAACCCCAATGCCAAAGGGAAGTCTCCCAGTCGAAACAAGAAGCCCTCGCTAACAGCAGTCATAGATAAACTGAAGAGTGTAGGTGGAGGAGGAGTCGGGGAGGATGGTTGTGAGGTTGGGCCACCAGCAGGGGGAGCTGGTTCATCATCTGCTCCTGGTGGTGGTCCTGGAAATGTTCCAGGTGGACCTTCAAACATGGGTCCTTCCAAGCACACCTCGTCCTCCCAAAGTGGGGAGTACAAGCGAGAAAAGTCTGATAAAGAGGCTAAAGCAAAAGTGTCGGTGTCGGGGGGAAACAGTGGAGATAAAAAGCTGATGGACCAAAAATCAGGTGGGGTGGGTGGAACAACTCTGGCCAAAATTATCATCAGCAAACCAGATGGTGGCTCACCAAGCATCAAGGCTAAAGTGACCCTCCAGAAGGCAGGGGAAGGATCTGGTGACTCTATGCGCCCCCAAATTTCTAGCCTCAAAGCCTCCCCCCTCTTTAGTGGCTCTACTCCCAAGCACGACCGCTCCTCCCCCAGCCACAGCCGCTCGCCAGGATACACCCCACTCAACCACGACAGCGAGAGCGAGTCGGGCAGCAGCTCGGTGGCTGAAAAGTCCCACCAGAACAGCCCGAGCTCAGACGATGACCAGACCATGCGCCCCCTTCCTCCCCAGGACTACATGAGCTCAATCCCCCTCAGCTCAGGGGAGAAACACAAGAAACACAAGAAGGAGAAGAAGAAGCAAAAAGAGAGAGAAAGGGAGAGAGACAGAGATCGAGAACGAGACAGGGATAAAGAGAAGAAGAAGTCCTCTATGTCCATGGGTCCATCCTCCCATCCAATTAAAGCAGACAGCTGGTCGCGGTCGCCCATCTCGGCTTCGGATTCCTCTCTGTCTATGCTCGGTGCAGATCGTCCATCCCGGCCCAGTCCCATGTACATGAGAAATGAAGATGACGACCTCATGGACTCAGCCCTCACTGGCAACCTTTAATTTGATTTGAAAAGTCCCTTTTATTTACTGTTGTCGCATTTTAAGTCATGCCTTTTAACACACAAATTATTTATTTAACTCAAGCCACAGTTTGAGAATGGATATAAGAATATTGTGGCTCTCTGAGTTTTCATTATCCTGTTAAAGCTGTATTTTAATGTCATATTTTACTATACGAATATCAGTGTATAATGTTACAGCACTGGGAAGCCAGTTTTATATGGACGCGGATCACATCCTAAGCCACTTCAGAATATCAGCTTCATTAAGGAAATGGCTTTAAACAGTATTTTTTCTGAGATGTGGACATTATTTTTGTCTTTCCGGCGATGTCAGAAGGTTTTTACTATCAGTAAATGTTTCTTATTTCACGTTCTATTCACATTTAATACATCTGCGGTGTGCATGTGTCGTTTCAAATCATACCAGGTTGCCACTAAAACTGTATGTTATCGGAATAAAGATGACATCTGTTGGAAAAAAAGTATTGTGAAGAAGCAAAGAAGGGTACAGTGTTCAGTTGCCTTGTTTTTCAGATACAACTGGAAATTTTTAGATTTTGATACATTTTAAATTGTTAATGTGTAAATTAGTGTAGGTAAAAAAGGACTGTAACAGATGATGATGATGATGATGATGGAGGAAAAAAACGACGTGCTGTTAATTTTTTTAACTGTAGAACTTTTTGGAAGCTTGAAATAAACATTTCACTTCTGGAGAAGATTCTGTATATTTCTGTA
This sequence comes from Chromis chromis, assembly GCA_900302755.1. Taxonomy (NCBI): domain Eukaryota; kingdom Metazoa; phylum Chordata; class Actinopteri; family Pomacentridae; genus Chromis; species Chromis chromis. Next base: position 5,641 of record OMNN01071518.1, on the reverse strand, counting down.
TTTTAACAGACTTAATTATTGTTACAGGGTTTTGTCACACAAGAAACAAAGTAGGTAATTGTGATAGTCTTGTTTTTTTCATCATTTCACTCTGTTCTGTTGAGCGTATTGGGCTCAGCTACAAAGCTACACTAGATGGCAGCAGTGTATCGGGCTGCTTGGTCACTGTTGTATTAGAAATTACATGGTGCTTTGTAATGAGTTACACATTCCCAGGGGTAATGCTTTGGGGTTAAATGGATTTTGATATCTTTATTCACAGCTTTTACAGGATATGATTTGTGAAACTGATACAACTAGAGAGGTGGGCATGAAAAGCAAAAAAGTACACAAAACAAATTTGCTGCAAAGGTTACGAGGAAATTAAAGTAAAAGAATTAACATTCTTAGTGCGTCATCAAGAGGGCATCTCGCAGACAAGATGCAATCTTAGTGAAAACGGTTACACCACAGGTACAAATGGGACTCGGATATTTGGCAATTAGCGGTTTTGTATTAAAAGCGACACGACAGAACTTACAGACATGAGAGACTAAAGTAAATTGCATGTGGTTTGTTTAAAAGTCTGCAAAATTATCTTTGAAGTTGAGCCATTGAAATATCAGAAGGGCAAAATATGAGAACGTAAATGCTACAAATATAACAAATATAAGGTGGCATTGATTTCAGTTGTAATTTGATTATGTGAACTTTTAAGTCCTTTATTGTTTGTTTTTAAGGATTAATTTGTAGGCTACTTGTAAAGAAGTAGAAACAGAATGTCACTGGATGTGTATGTCGACCAGTTGTGATCAAAGAATACAAAGAATTAGTTTGTATTCTGCATTAAATGAATTGTTTTCAGTGCAGAAATACCAGTAAGAAAATAAGCACATATTAGAGGAAGAACTGACTAAATGCATTCAGTATATCCTGCAAAATCAATAGCATATATTCCTGGATAGACAGAAAAAAGAAAGTATTCCTAACCTTTGCCTGCTCTCATGTCCCAAGTGACAACACATGAAACCAAACATGGCTTCAAGGCTCCTGGTCAGCTGATCTTCTGACCCGTCGCCTCATTTTTCTCCCGGTTCTGCTGACTGGGCAATTTTTTTCCCCTACTAAAATGCTTAGCTGACACAAATGGATGGAGTCCTGTTATGATAAGGAAAAAAAAGTCTTATTATGAAGGCAGTTTCTCCATAAATCTGCGGCGTTCAGCTTAGATAGGACAAGAGCATCATCAGCCGTGTGCACTTTAATAGGCAGCACTTTGCTCCGGGCAGCTGCTTAGTAGTTGGTTGACTTCCCATCTCCGTCAGCGTCCCCAAGGCCACAGCTGAAGGAGCCCCGAGGGAGGTCATCTAAGCCTTTTTACTGTAAATAACTAAAGATGGATGCCTTAAAGTGTCATATGCAGCTAAATACTACACAACACAACTGCAGGAGGTTGCTTGAATGTCATTACTGCCGTTGTGGTTTTATCTGTCCTTGTAAAAAAATAAGAATCACACGTCTTCCTGCTGTTAAGCTGCAGCACAGTCTGCTCCTCAGCTGTCTCAGCTTTAAAAAACAGTATGCTTTTTATATCTTTTCCTTCTGGTAGGCATGAATTCAACTCTTGTGTTTTCTTGACATAAGCTTTACTTATCAAGAACAATAACAGTAATTGAAAAAATCTATTTCTTTTGAGGTAGCTTTCCTTATAGTCATCAAGGTTTGCACATTTGGTGGTGACAAATCATGGAAAAATTAAGATGAGTCACTGATGTTACACTAAATATTTATGTCTTAGATGTTGCATAAGTGATAAATAGTCACGCACAGGTAAAGAAAAGTACAAAATATTTGAACTACACTACTTGTATTTGGGGCCAGACAAGTTGAACTCCCTCCCATAGGAAAAAACTTCAAAAGTCCATCAATAGAAATACAAATAGAGCACAGAGACATCCATATTCTGTAAAAAAAAAATAAAAAATTTAAAAAATTTAATAGTAAAATTAAAGTAACATTCCGGCAGGTTGGGTGCCAAAAAATACTGTAAATAACAAGAAATAACCATAATAAAAACCGTAATTTTCTATAATTAAAATACATTTCTAGCCTCAGTTTTACATGAGATCATGTGTATTTCTTTTTGGCTATTTATTAATTATTGAAGGATATTTGCAAAAACATGGAAATTACTATAATGGTTAACAATAATATTTAATGATATGTAATGATAGCTTGATAGACATAATGTTAAATTATATAAATAATAATAAAAGTAAAATCAGTTTGGGAAAGGTTTTAAAGGTGAAAAACCACATGTTTTGGGGGCAATTATAAAGGGACCCTCCAGGACGGATGAAGAACATTAGGATTCAGCTCAACACTTTGTACTGCAAGTCTCATTTCACCTGGAACAGCGCCTCTACAGGACTGTATTTGTATGTACATGTTAAGCTTCTTCCTAATATACAACTTAAGATGCTGCATAAAAAGGTGCAATTTCTAAAATATAAAATATAAATTCCAAACTGAGTCAATAAACCACATGGATGTTTTAATATAGCAGCCACATGCAGCCACATTAAATGATGTTGCAATAAAAATAATAGCAGGACGTAGCTTTTAGCTTTTAGCCACAGGAGCTGCTTTAATTATTAAAAATGTATGGATTTTAATTTTTATGGAAGAACAGAGATGGAACAAGTCTGCTATTGTCTTTCTCAGATAGTATCAAGTACTATATTCCAATCAATGTACTGATTCCTACCAGGCCAACCAATCTGTCAAATGCCACATAAACAAAAGAAAACCTAAGACAGCAACCCTCCCCTCCTCCTTCCTCCTTCCTCCTTCCTCCCCTGTGCAGCTGATTTACTCCTCATTCCCCATCAACCTTTTTCAAACTGCTGAGCTACTTTTTTTTTTTTCTACAGCACGGCTAATTTCTCCATTGTTGACCCTGCCACTCAAACTTTCTGCCTGGTTTTACACTCAGTCTCACCGCTTGGAATATATCCACATTCTTCCTTTTCCTTCATCCTTTCATGCTGAGCTCTTTCATCGTTTCTCAAGAACCAGCCTGAGGCCGACTGCAGGTCTCTGTGATGTTTCAGATCTGGCCGGCTGACATAAATACTGCTTTTTAGTTTAAAAAAGAGCTTTTCAATAATTTTTCTTCTTATTTCCAGCATGGATAATCACTATTTTGTATGTGCTCTAGAAAGGAATAATTTAAAGTCCTGACATTTTTATTTTTAATCACAGAGAATGCTGAAACTCTTAAATTTCCAAACAGTGTCAGTGTTTTCGTGACCGTAAAATTTAGGTTTAACCATAGACTGTATTGGTTTAACAGACTTTTAGCTCTGCTGGCAGCTTGGTTCTAAGGATAGAAATATTATCCACCACTTTGGTCCACATTGAAATACTGTATATTAACAATTATATAATGGATTGCCATTACAATTTGTCCAGATATTCATGGTTGCCAGAGGATAAACTCTAATTACTTTGGTGTCTGAAATTGTTAACAAGCCAATTTCTTCAAGTTTCTTCAACGTGAATTTAGTTTTAAATCAACTAATGTTACAGTTTCATTTAGCAGACGCTTTTCTCCAAAGTGACGTACATCTGAGAAAGAACAACACAAGCAAAGATCTGGATAGAAGGCGAAAAGGCCAGGAAGAGCAAAAACTCTGCTTTAGGTCCTGTTTGGGCACAGTGCTGACAGACGTGCTCAAGAAGTGCACAGTTTTTTTGTTTTGTTTTTTTTTAGATAATAGGAATAACGACAACAACAACATCATCCATATGCAACACTGATAGCATCATCATCATGCAACGCTGATAGCATCATCAACATCACTAAGTGCGTAGATATTCGTAAAAGAGCTGGGTCTTTAGCTTTTTCTTAAAAGTAGAGAGGGACTCTGTGGATCGGATTGAGCTTGGTAATTCATTCCACCACCGGGGGACGACAGAGGAGTCTAGCAAGCGACTTAGAGCTCTGTTGAGAGGGTGGGACCAAGCGCCTTTCATTGACAGAGCGTAGTGGGTGGAGTGATGTGTATAGCTGGATGAGGGAGTCCAGGTATACAGGAGCAGATTTAGTTGCTGATTTGTAAGCGAGAATCAGGGTTTTGAATTTGATGCGAGCAGCGACAGGGAGCCAGTGGAGAGATATTAAGTAAGTAAGTAAGTAAGTAAGTAAGTACATTTTATTTATATAGCACTTTTCACAGATAGAAATCACAAAGTGCTTTACAGTAAAAGACACAGAGTATCACAAACAGAAATAAACAGTGATTTACGAAAGATAAAAAATACAACACAGTCCTTCAAAAATAGGGCAAAAGAAAATACAATGTAAACACCAAGTTAATAAATATTATTAACAGCGGAGTCACGTGGGCTCTTTTGGGCTGGTTTGATCATCTGCAAAGGTTTGAATGTGCATGCAGGGAGACCTGCCAGTAATGAGTTGCAGTAGTCAATGCAAGATATTACTAGTGCCTGTACCAGGAGTTGGGCTGCATGCTTGGACAGGTAGGGTCTGATCCTCCTGATGTTGTACAGGGCAAAGCGACATGTGGCCATTGATGCCACATGGTCCTTGAAGGTTATTTGGTCATCAATCATGACACCCAGCTTCTGGGCTGACTTAGTGGGCATGAGTTTAGTTGAACCAAGCTGGATATTGATCTGAGTTGGCAAAGAAGGACTGGCTGGGATGACCAGGAGCTCGGTTTTGGAAAGATTGAGCTGAAGGTGGCGCTCTTTCATCCATTCAGAGATGTCAGAAAGGCAGAATGAAATCTGTGCCGAGACAGTTGTGTCATCTGGTGGAAATGACAGGAACAGCTGGGTATCGTCCGCATAACAGTGGTATGAGAAACCATGAGAGCGGATGATAGCACCAAGTGAGGTGGTGTATATAGAGAAGAGAAGGGGACCAAGCACAGACCCCTGAGGAACGCCCGTGGATAGTCTGTGTGACTTAGGGAGATCCTTTAGAGTTTCTTGGATGGGTGACGTGTCTGAGAGGTAGGACATGAACCAGCTGAGGGCAGACCCTGAGATTCCGAGCTCATAGAGTGTGGAGAGGAGGATCTAATGGTTAACAGTGTCGAAGGCAGCTGACAGCTCAAGCAGTAAAAGAACTGAAGACTGACCAGCAGCTCTTGCCAGACGCAGTGACGCAGTCACAGACAAGAGTGCAGTCTCAGTGGAGTGGCCCCGCTTAAAACCAGACTGTTTCGTATCAAACAGGTTGTTATGGGACAGAAATTCGGAGACTTGGTTGTGAACTGTGCGCTCAAGAACTTTTGACAGGAAAGGTAGTAATGAAACTGGCCTGTAATTTTCAACCTGGGCTGGGTTGAGTGTGGGTTTTGTGAGTAACGGGGAAACCCGAGCTTGCTTGAAAGCTGTGGGGAACACACCCGTTGACAGTGAGGAGTTGATGATGTGTGTTACCTCAGGCATGAGTGTGGATGATATTTTCTGTAGGAGGTTTATTGGTATTGGGTCCAGTGGACAGGTAGTGGGCCGAGAGTCCAGCAGAAGCTTTGAGACTTCATCCTCAGTCAGAGGGGTGAATGAGGTGAGTGAAGCACCAGAGGTAGGTGTATGCAGGTTGAGTTGGTCAGGCTCAGAGAACTGC
>OMNN01071517.1:6930-24486 GCA_900302755.1 Chromis chromis | reverse complement strand
TTCTACTTTCTGACGGTCCTTGAACTACTCATTTGTGATCTCCTGTTTTATCAGGAAAAATCATGATTTTTCATCAAAATTATTTTATTCTACGCGTCTCTTTTAATAATAAATAAACCAATCATTCTAACGTATTCTGCAAAACAAAACAATGCTCTACAGCACAAATAAAGGGATTAAGGGATAAAGGGAAAATGTTTTGGCAAACATAAAAAATTATTATCATATTTTCTACTTTCTGACGGTCCTTGAACTACTCATCTTTGATTTGTTGTTCTATAATGAAAACTACACAAATATTAGCTGAAAATCCTAATTATTCATCCAAATAATTTTATTCTACATGTCTCATTTGAGAAAAAATTAAATATAAACCAGTCATTCCACCATATTCTGCAAAAAAGCAAGCCAACAAACAAATAAACAAACAAACAAAAATCTGCGCTACAGCACAACCATGAAGTGATTTGATACAAAGATTCATGGATTTTTTTGACAAACAAGAAAAAATAATAATCATATTTTCTACTTTCTGGTGTTCCTTAAACTACTCATCTGTGATCTGCTGTTCTATCAGGAAAACTACCCACAATAAGCTTAAAATCATGATTTTTATCAATCATCCATCCATCCATTATCTATACAGCGCTTAATCCTCTGTAGGGTTGCGGGGAGGCTGGAGTCCATCCCAGCCGACTCGAGCGAAGGCAGGGGACACCCTGGACAGGATGCCAGTCTATCGCAGGGCTACACAGAGAGACAGACAACCAAGCACACTCTCATTCACACCTATGGACAATTTAGAATCACCAGTTAACCTCAGCATGTTTTTGGACTGTGGGAGGAAGCCGGAGCACCTGGTGAAAACCCACTCTGCACAGGGAGAACATGCAAACTCCACACAGAAAGATCCCAGGCGTCCTAACCGGGACGCGAACCGGGGATCTTCTATACCTGTGAGGCGACGGTGCTACCAACTGAGCCACTGTGCAGCCCATTCTATCAACCACGTCTCTACTTCTAGCCATCGATTTACTGTTTCCATTAGGTCCAGGACTTAATATTGCAGTAAAAAAAATTATGTCAACGTCAGTACAAATGTGACGAGAAAAAAAAAAAAAAACATGCCTAGAAACTGCTTGGAGTTCAGAGGGCAGGTGACTGCTCGCATCTTCAAACTGAACTCAAAGAAAAATACATGGAAAATGAATGACGGGACATTAATTATTTTTAAGTGTTACATGGGCAGAACAAGAAGAGCATGATGTAAAAGGTTGTCGACTGTGAAACGCCCAGAGGTGCCCGTCCTCGGTGACATTAAAAAATCATTTGCTCTAGGAGCGCTAATTTATTTGCACACCTGTATTCTTAAAGGCTTCTAATCATTTCAGTTTTTTGATGGAAGATTTTTTAACCATATATTTTTCACTTGTTATCTGTTTTGAGGTGGATTTTGAGGCTTTTATTGATGTTTTTTCTCCTGATTAGCATTTCAAACACCCAGCATGCAAGTTGCCTCGGGCATGTCCCTCCAAACTGACCTTGTCTCCGCTGACTATGATGCAGGATTTTGCTTTGAAAAGTTCAATATGAAATAATATGATCAATTAATTATTAAAGTCTGTTTTGAGATGTTCTGTAATGGCACATGGGAAGGACTGCAGCTTCGTTTGGCATATAGATTTTACGGCTACATCATTTACCGCACACGGTTTACTTCATTTTGTATGTAGAATTCACAGGCTATTATCTTGATTTCACCATCCATCATTTATGAGATGAGCATCACTGCATACAAATTAAAAAGTTAATTGGCCGTAAGAAGGAGCCCGGCTGATCCAGAAGTAACTGATGCTGCTTTATTTTGAAAGAGTAAGTCATAAATGCTTGATGTTGGTTCATCACAACCAAAGATATGTCAACTTCCCACAACACTGCGCCAAAACATATATGAGAGAGAACTGGTCAAACTTTTCCCCTAAAGATCCTTGAAATTTGTTGACTATCACCCCCGCAAAGAGGTGATAAAAACTGACAAATCTTGTGACAGCTAATTTATTCAAAGTTGCTTAATGGTTGAAAACATTTTGCTGAAAAACCAGCAACACAAAGCAGAAGAAAAAAATCACACTGGAAATTTTAGCCGGCAGACAAGTGGCCCCATGGTGTGCAGGCAGCAGATTCTATAGACACAGTCTAAAGCACAGATAGGATGCATTGTTATCACTGTTACAGCATCAGGAAGACATGAAGGGAAGCACATTAATTATAAGCTTTTCAAATGCAAAACCCTTGGGGATACTAATAGGATATGATATAATATGATACCAGCTTTTAAAGTATGTTTAATATATCAATAACAGAATATATGATCAATCTACATTACTGTATACATTTATCCAACCAACTACCAATCTGACTGTGCCATGATTTATACCAAAAACTTGTATAGGCTATTTTTTAAACCATTTTTTCCCTCCTTTATTCTCCCAAAAAAAAACATACATATGTGAAAACATTTAAACATGATTGAAACTGTCAAGAGCATACCAACAATGGCACATCGAGAGAGGGGGGAATCATATATATGGACTGATTCTGATGCTTGTGCTCCTCAGTATAGTAGAAGAGTAAGTGTACATGTATGTCTAAACATATAAAACATTGTTTTAGCACCACACAAGGGAGACAACGTCAACATCACAAACCAAAATGATCTGTTTTCAGTGACTAAAACTACATTTGCATGTGGACGAAAGGCCAAAATGCCCAAATAAAGCTACTTTTTAAATACTATCTGAGTTTTTATACACCGATAAGCTACAACATTATGACCACTGACATTTGAAGTGAATAACATGTGGTGTTCTGCTGGAAAACCTTGGATTTTGGCATCCGTGTTGATGAGACTTAGCCACCCAAATAAACAGTCCCAGAACAAGCACACTCCCTCATACAAATGGCAATCCAAAATGTCACTGGCCTTCCCCCACAGGAAAATGCACCCCACCACATGGCAACAACATCAAACAATCAGGAACATCTTGAGGAACATGACAATGGCCCAAGATGTTGATTTGACCTCCAAACTTCCTAGACCCCATTCTGATCAAGCATCAACAGGATGCAGTGGAACAAGTTTGATTGACAGAGGTCGCACTGCACAACCCAGAGTACCCAAAGGATCCTTTGCCAACATCCTGGTGCCAGACCCCATAGGACACCCTGAGAGGTCCTCTTTTTTGACGACATGGTTCAGAGCATTTTTGACCAAATAAGGGGGACCAACATAATATTAGGCAGGTGGTCATAATGTTATGCCTGATCGGTGTATGTGAACAAGGCCTTCATTTGAATGTGTATGGATTCTCAATTGTTAAATGAAATTCACAGGAACACTGCAACTTATAACAACGACTGCTAATTTTGCTACTTTTGAATATCCCTGGGATCATGTATGCTTCTCCATACATACACATTTCATTTCCAGGGGAGCTGGTTTCCAAGCACCAGTGTTGTAAAAATGCAAAACCTTATGTAAATACACAGGCATGAAATAACTCTGAGAGCATGCAGCAGCAATTAAATGAGGGCAGGTGATGGCAGAACAAAGCTCAGCGCCTTAACACAGGCAGCACATGCGACAAAATTGAATAAACATTGGTTGAAGCCTGCACGGGAATAAATACAAGAAACACCTCTCATGTAATTGCGGTTGAATCAAGAATTTAAGGGTTCGTTCTGCCTACATTTGCTACTTATCAGCGGGTGTTCCCAGTGGGAAAAGTGGGAAAGTTAAGTTAGTACGACGTAAAACTAAACAGAAAACGAAAGGCCTGGTCAGTATCCTCTCATTCTCCTACAGTAAGTGAAAAGCCGCTCCAATAATAGATTCTAGTGCATAAAAGTTACAGTGTGGGAGATTAAATATGTAGATGGGCCGAGCGCCAAAATGACTAAAACATAATTTCATGAATTTGACAGAAGTGCAATTTCTAATATTCTTTCAGGAAGCGAGCCCAAGGCATAAAGACACAAGTTAATCATCTTAAATGCCTTTCAAACTTTGCCGAGCAGCGCTGTAAGACAACCAAAGGCTACAAATCTTCCTGTACCTTATCTCCTGTAGCTGCTCATACAGAATCAGGTTTATCTGATTGAGGCGAAGTCCGCTAATCGGGGCAGTGACACAAACAGGCCCGCTCGGGGTCCGTTGACAATTCTATCATGTTAATTGCAAAAGGAAAGGTTTGTTATGAGGGCAGGACTTTTTGGTGGGCAGTAGTCTCATGCAGAAATGCAAAAACCTTGGCTGCAGGCACTGTTGGCCTGCTGTTGTTTGTCCATCCTCCACAAACACTAGAGACGCCCGTCTTGAGGCACATTTCTCTGTTTCTGGTCCTGCTCTTTGGCCCAACTCCTCAGCAACAATATATCGGCGCAGCGTTCGGAGTGTGTATGTTTATCCATTATCTTATTTTAATGGAGATAGCAAGGGAGGCAATCAACGCTTCTCAAGTTTTCATTCGCTTCCTCCAGTGAGGCGGTGAAACTTTTCAAAATGACCTCCTTGAGCACATGTGGGGGTGGGAAGCTTGAACAACAACAACAAAAAAAGCGCTCCACTTTTTGCTTGTAGTTTGAAAATAACACCTCGGGTAATTTTTGCTAATCAGAATTCTCACTCTGCAGGCACTTTGCGATGCAACAAAGGATTAAAGTGTTGAATCGGTGAAGCAGTTCATTTTTTGGGGCCAGTTGTGATGAATGGCATCCAGAATGCAGATTGGAAGGTGCAGTGTGGGAAAAACCAACCTCCTATTTTGAATTTTGACAGCATTAATTGTGTAGTTTGTCATCTGCCAGTTTGCATTAGGGATGTAAAAATAATATTCTAATCAGAATTCAGCTGAGAAAACTTCTAAAGTAGAACTTTTAGTTGCACTTTATTTGAATCATAACTGTCTTTTCATTGAAACATTATACTGACATTTATACTGAGCTGAGAAATAATGACAAATCAATGTGTTTGAGTCGCTGAAATTAGGAAATCTAAAGATAATGAGTGCCAGAAAGTCTTGTGCTGTATTGGAGAGGGTGGTTTATGCAGCTAAAGTTTGTTGTTGTTTGCTCCAGCAGCTGAAGAATTGAAATCTAATTGTTTTACTATTCTATTAAATCAAAGCCTAGTTTGTTGTACTTTACTGCACTACATTTGCAAGCTAATAAAGATTACATAAGCCCCAAAAACACATAGCATCACACACAAAATAAGAAAAATAAATTTGATCAGCCATCATGGCACCGCGTCTGCCTTTCCCACAACAAAAGATCCATTCACACAGTAAATGCTACTTTGGAAAAATATGGACTTGACAAGTACAAGAGTCGGGGCTACCGTGATTTCAGCTCTTTTCTACAGAGAACAAAATGAATAGTTCAAATACTTCAGCTGGAAAGAAACTCCACAAAACAGAGAGCAATTCAACATGCATTCAAGTGAAACAAGTCCCAATTTTCCCCCACGGCTGATGCTCAAAGGACTGTCAAGTAGGTTCTGTAGTTCTACATTTCTCCCCCTCTTCTCCTTTCTACTATCCTCTGATTTCATCTGATCCCCTCCTTCGTGAGCACTCCTCCAACCTTAGCTTTTATGACAACAGTTTCAAGTCTTTCTTTTTTTCACGTCTTTTCGTTCTCTCTCGTCCTTCTTTTATTCTGCAGACATTTGCTGCTGGATTCCATTTCAGCCTTGAAAACATCATGCATTCTTCATAGTATGTGCAGGAAAAAGCTCTAAGGGATTATGACCTGTCCTAATTCGACTGCAACACAATGAGCTCCTGTAGATTTTGACAGCTACACATATATATTGGCAGCATCCAGGCCATTGTAAAGGATCTGCTGAGATATGGGACTATGGAGATGTGGTTACAGAAATGATCCCGAAAGTACCCATCTCCTCCCGAGCAATCCCTGAAATTGGCAACTCTGTTTATGCTGACATACTAATCCCACATACAAGACGTATCTCTGGGCAGGATTAAATGTGATCTCATTAGTATCCTACAACATACAGTAAAAAAAAATAAAAAAGCAATGCGGTGGAAATATCTGTCTTTTTTCTGCCCTGGGCTAAATGTATACCAGGATGGTCTCCGGTCCCTCGAGACCCCAACAAGGACAGAGTGAGTTTATAGAATAAACTGGACAGATGAGGGGATGGACGGATTGATGGATGGATAGTTTGACAAATTTAAATCGCTCAGGAGAAGATATCCAGGACCATATGGCTGGAAACATATGGCGTACAGTTGTTGTTTTTTTTGTTTTTTTAATCAAAACTAAATCAACCTATGTGGGTTGATTGACTAAACTGGATGGTTGCCCATTTTGCTAACATGCTGCTACTCTGCACTTGGGTTGGCATGCATAGCTATTATTTAGTACTACCAGCATATGTTATAAAATATATACATTTTTATCTCTTTGATTTATACCAAAAGTGGATGGAGCTTAGATCTTAAGCTATTGGAAACGTTTCTAATAATTTATTTTTGTGTTTATTAGTTTTTTACTGCTATTAATACTCATGTATAAATATATATACACTCGCCAGCCACTTTTGCCTTCAGAACTGCCTTAATTCTTTGTGGCATACTTTCAACAAGGTGTTGGAAACATTCCTCAGAGATTTTGGTCCATACTGACATGATAGCATCACGCAGTTGCTGCAGATTTGTCGGCTGCACATTCATGATGCGGATCTCCCGTTCCACCACATCCCAAAGGTGTGGATTGAGATCTGGTGACTGTGGAGGCCATTTGAATACAGTGAAGTCATTGTCATGTTCAAGAAACCAGTTTGAGATTATTTAAGCTTTGTGACATGGTGCATTATCCTGCTGGAAGTAGCCATCAGAAGATGGGTACACTGTGGTCATAAAGGGATGGAGTGGTACTAAGGGGCTCAAAGTGTGCCAAGAAAATGTTCCTCACACCATTACACCACCACCACCAGCCTGAACCATTAATACAAGGCAGGATGGATCCATGCTTTCATGTTGTTGTTCTGACCCTACCATCTGAATGTCGCAGCTGAAATCGAGACTCATCAGACCAGGCAACGTTTTTCCAATCTTCTATTGTCTAATTTTGGTGAGCCTGTGTGAATTGTAGCCTCAGTTTCCTGTTCTTAGCTGACAGGAGTGGCACCCGGTATGGTCTTCTGCTGCTGTAGCCCATCTTCTTCAAGGTTGGATGTGTTGTGCATTCAGAGATGGTATTCCCAGTAGATCAGCAGTATGTGAAATACTCGGACCAGCCCGTCTGGCACCAACAACCATGCCACGTTCAAAATCACTTAAATCCCCTTTCTTCCCCATTCTAATGCTCGGTTTGAACTTCAGCAAGTTGTCTTGACCACGTCTACAAGCCTAGATGCATTGAGTTGCGGCCATGTGATTGGCTGATTAGCTATTTGTGTTAACAAGCAATTGAACAGGTGTACCTAATAAAGTGGCCGGTGAGTATATATCTGTAAAAGTTTATCTGCCTTTTTAACCATAAACCTAAATTATTCAATAACAAAGCACAATTTGCAAAGAATAAATTGACTCTAATAAAGAGCTGCATTGTTGTTAATAGTCCAAGTGGAACCAAAACAGAAGGTTTGCACTTCTGAGATGGGCTTTAGCTTGTAAAATCATCTGTGCAGGTAACTCATGTGAACAGCTTCAAAGTAATAAAAGTAATAAAAATATGGCATGCCTGACTGGATGCCTAAATTCAGTGAGTAACTGAGAATTATATTTAGGGAAATCTGCATAAGAGGAGGTAATTTTCCCCTTGTTTGTGGCTCCTGTTTGTATTATATAAGCATTGTGTTACTGAAGAAAAACTCTGGATCCAGGTTCCATTTTAAAGAGCAAATTCAAGCTAAGACGACAGGAAACTCTATTGTACAAGCCTTCTTAAGTTTATGAAGTATTTTCCATAATCATTGTGGTTGGAGAAAAAAAAAGAAAAGATTGAGTATCTGCTAACCCCTGGCCTACAGTTACATATGACATCAGTTATATTTACATCTCAAAAATACAAGACTTACATTGGTGTAGTTTTTCATGTCAAACATGCTTGCTAAAGTTGTTGTTCGTTGTTTGTATGCAAGTCTGTTGGTGTTTCAGTACTTGGGATGGTAGAAGACCCTGTGTTGCTTATAAACTTACTTCTACACTTGAGACACCTGTCATATACCAAGTCGAAATTAATATAATCAGACAGAGGTCATCATCCTGAGGATTAGTCCTGAGCTTCGTCAAAAGTCATTTTGACTAACTTAACAAGCAAACAAACAAAAAAAACCACATGATTCATTTCTTTTTTTTTTTCTTTTCTTTCCAGTTTTTGGACTGACGCAGTAAACCAACCAGGCCTGCCAACATTCTGAAGAGCATCATCTGCCTCAAGCAGCAGCTAAGAAAATCAAAAGTTACTTTCTTAAACTTACATTTACGAACATGAATGATTAAGGCAACAAAACTAAAACTGTACACTTTTAACTGCACACTTATGAATAATTCTAAGAATAAAAACATTTTTCTGTGTTGTTCACAACACCTACACTTACCTAAAATACAGCATGCCTTGCAGACAGTTAAATATGTATTGTTCCATTTAGAATATGTCCATCTTTCTTTTTCTCTTCAGCACTACGGACCTGAAGAAGATCTTAAAGAGGTGCTTGTTTGTTAGGCTGTAAACTAGTTGACATGCCTCTACTGTGATGGAACACATCAGTGCTGGTGTTAATATTGACATTTTTACCAAATTTATAAAAATCAGCATTTCATGTGTTGAAAAACGGCTCAACACGCCATCTGCTGCTTAAATCATCCTGAAACTTGCAAAGCCAAAGCTGACACAGAGTCACCTGGTTGGGACTTATCTCTATGAAATTTATGGTTAATGCCAATCTGCCTCCTCCAGCCTTCATCCTTGAGTGGGAGTCTGTAAAACTGGCATTGTTGCCAACTTAACAACTTTTCACTTAAAACTCATTTAGCAACTTTATTTTCCCATTTTTTCAAAATGCACATAGCAACAAATCCCTAACTTTTTGAGCAACCCTCAGCTACTTCCTCTAAAATAATTGCCAGTACTGACCCACACGGGTGAAGTCTTGCTTTCCCACTCAATGAACACAGTGGAGCTCTTCCTGCATCTGCTGTGTTTGGAGAGTTGCAGCGAGGAGCAACACACATCAACTGATATTAGATGTGTAAAAATAAAGCTATTCTGCTGTTTCTAACTTTTAGAGTGATCACTTATATGTAAATACAGCCAAAGTCACAGAACCAAAGCTGTCTTTAACTTACATGCATATTGATTTTGTCAGACAATGTCGCAGTCATAAAATTAGCGGCACAGCAGCTTGAAATTGAAGAGAATCTTGCTAACATGTAGTCTTAATGGGAGACCTCTCAGTCAGTGAATCCTACTCATTTCATTGTCTGACAACAGGAACTTCCAACTTTGGTTAAGGAGGATCAACAAAGTATGATTTTCACTGTACAGTCTGGTTTTCTGGGTTTTCCTCTTGAATCTACCACAACATTCTGCAGCGACATGCCATCCCATCTGGATTGTGCTTAGTGGAACCATCACGTTTTATGTTTTCACTTCCAACAGGACAATGAGCCAAAACACACCTCCAGGCTATGTGAGGGCTGCGTGACCAAGAGGGAGACTAATGGAGTGCAGATGACCACTGAACCACAACCAGATGATTTGGGGAAGAAGCTGGAGTGCAGAGGAAAGGAAAGGCAGCCAACAAGTGTTCAGCAAATACGGAAACTCTTTGAAGTCTGCTGACAAAGCATTCTGGCTGACGAGCCGATGAAACCTGTCGAGAGATTCCCAAGAAGTTTTTACTCATCACATGAATCCAAATGCTTTTAACACTTTTGATTGTTTCTTATTATTTTGTTTATTTACAAGCTTTCAGCAGCGTAGGAAAATAAATAAAATAAATAAAATAATGAAAGCCCTTGAATGCATACACACCCCAACACACCCCAACTTTGCCCACATTCTTATTCCATGTTGCAGCAAATCTCAGAATTAGAACTAAATTGAAAAGAAGATACTATAAGGAAACAAAAGCTCATGTGTTGGTAGAAAAGGGTTCCATATGTTACAAACTTTTACCACCAACAGCTTTTACCTTTGACTTATAGGCATTTAAGTGAAATTCTTCTTTCATAGAGGAATAACAAGGTTCCACCCTTGTGGTGTGTAGCAACCAATAACGTAATACCTGCCAATAATGTAATAAGTTATTACCTTATTGGCTGGTTATTACGTTAATGGCCTAGCATTAAAGAAATCCTTTGAAAATGTAATAATACATAAATAGGACTGCTTTTCTTGGAAATAAAAGATTTTTTTTGCAGTTTTTGTGCAGTTTGCTCATCAAAAATAGGTCTAGTGGATGGCATAGTCGTCATATTCGACAAGGATGCGTCCCATGTAGCTCTCACTCTCCTTAATTATGGTAAGAGCCAATATGAGAATTATTTGTTGTACAAAATCTTTATTTAGAATATTGTTTATTTGCTTAGATATATAAATTCATCATTTCATGTCAGTGTCTCTGTTGGATGTTGCATTGTCAAATTAATTTACCACATTTTCTTCTGGGAAAAAATGTCATTAAAACTTTGTTCAAACATTTCTCAAGGAAAAACAATTCAGTCCTCACTTAAAACTATATTTAAATAACTGGGCCGGCACTATAATGGCACTTAACTCCAATATACAACATAGAACATGAACATTAATTTACAAATGTAAAAAAGAAAAACCTGAAGAGTATTATGTACGTTATTGGCTCAAAAACTTTATTACATTATTGGCAAGTTATTACGTTATTGGCTTTATTACATTTAAAATGGCCAAAATTATTACGTTATTGGTTGCTACGGCGTGTTTTACATGAAATCAATAAATTAACCCTGTAATATCTTTTTATTTTTACTAAAATGGACTAAAATGTTGGAAACCTTTTATCCACTGGACTCTTGCAGTGAAATTAGCACATAGTGAACCACCATTTTGCTGTGTGTACACTCTTATTACAAAACACTGCTAGTACTGTCACTACTGCTGCTGTTAATGTTACCTTATTGGTATCTTAGAATAATTTACACCATTTGAACTTTGAGATGTTTTGCTGAATCAAATAATTCACAATGGGCCCAAGTCATTCAAGGTACAGCAGCAGAATTTCCTCTCTATTTTGTCGGGGTTGTAAGTTTAAAGGGGTTAATGTGGTCACCTTAATTAATCATTTTGCTCTTCTTTGGTATGAGTCATAATGTTCTCCTCTTTGCCCATCTGACAACTTGTCCTGTCTACTATAACCCACTCTGGACAGCTACATATGAGCTGCTGTGTCTGTTTTGCTTTCCCTGTCATTCATTAGTGAGGGTTTGTCAGTCTCAGAACTGCAGCTGCTGAGATGTGCTTTGTTTTTCTCATGAATCTCGGTAAACAATAGAAGCTGTAACTCAGCTATTTGTGAGCAACACATCTTGCGCTAACAGTCACAGAAACTCCGCTGGCATTTAAATTGCCACGTTTTTGCATTTACTCAAAACCCCTATACCTGAACTTCTTAAGTCTGTGTGTAAAGCCGTTTGTTGCAGTCCATTGCTTGTGCAGAGGGAGATGGACGGCATCCAAATAAGCAACAGCAGCTTTGCATTTTCCTATAATGTTAACATACAGGGCAGATGTATGATTTAAAGGTGTATTGAGTACAAAGCTGATGGAGTGAGGACCATGGCCCTGTAATTGGCCCTTTCAGACTTCCTTGTGTTGGATCCAACAGCTTTGACCATAACATTGGGCCATTTTCCAATGCAGGAAGTTGCAGGCCGTTTCATAAACTATGCGTGTAAAGAGATGCAACAGAGACCAAAGGAGAAACTCTTGGATGTATGCAAAAGAGGAGAGAAATGTGGATTAGAAGAAGGTGTGATATTTCAGCACCACGGACAGTTCCACGGATTCATCATTAACCAGCGACCTGCTGGTATTTAAGCAGCACAACTGCTGACAAGCTGTTTTAGCACCACGGTCAGCGCCACAGAGTTTACCCACAATTTGCTCAAATCTCACATAGATAAAAACAGACTAAATTAGCAGCGTAGGCATTTTCGTTTTAACATTCATTTACACTGTCACCGAGTCATAAAGTCTCCACAATAAAAGTCTCATCAACCTACACATGGCGACAAACTACAAGTGTGCAAGCAACGTGTGGCCTACCGTTACTAAAACAGACACAGTGGTCGACTACAAAACAGCAATAAATAATTTCTGAGCATCTATGACAAGCCCATGTTATGACAAATAGCCTAACCGGGCTTGGGGCAGCTGCACCCGGCAGACCACAAATTAATCTCTGGTTATTACATTTGAGCGAAACAAAAGCCCCATAACTGCAATTCTAAACACTCCACTTTTTATATCACTTTTTATATCAAATAAAGTCAATGTATGTCTGCTCACACACAGCGTGGTTCTGTTTGTCCCTTAGTCAGCTCACCACATTGGCCCAGACTGAAATTTTGTAACAAATTTTGGACATACATTTCAGACATAATCATTTTGGTGGTCTATTGACATCTCCCCTTGCACCGCTATGAAGTTGACATTTGATTTTTATTGAAATATTTTGAAAACTAGTCCATGACTTGCAATAAAATTTGACACACGCATTCGTGGTCCGCAGAGGATCCTCTTAACCTATTCATGGTGCAAGATGAATGGTCAAAGGTTTTAAAAAACATTAAAATTTATGACCAAATAAATGCAAAACTATTATCATATTACTCGTTGTTATTTGGGGCTGCACAGTGGCCCGGTTATTAGCACCATCGCCTCAGAAGATCCTGGACCTGTGCCTGGGATCTTTCTATGTGGAGTTTGCATGTTCTCCCTGTGCAGCATGGGTTTTCACCGGGTTCTCTGGGTTCTCCGGGGTTTTCCCACCCCCCACCCCCCTACAGAGGATTAAGCGGAGTATAGATAATGGATGGATGGATGGTTGTTATTTGTGTTTAGTGTTACGTTATACCTGTTCCGTTCTGGGTCCGATTCTGTTTTTATTGTACATTTTTCCCCTTGGGCAAATTATAGATAGGTAGGTAGGTAGGTACTTTATTGATCTTGAGGGAAATTTAAGACATCTCTATTGGGACGACATCCAGATATACTGCTCTTTCAAAGCTTCTGAATTTCATAAATTATCTAGTTTAATAAACTGCCTGACAGACATCAAGACATGGTTACAAAACAATTTTCTACAATTAAACAATGAAAAAACTGAAACTTTGATTATAGCTCCAGACAGGGAAATCCCAGAAATCAAAAAACACATAAGCTTTTTAGGGTTTTCAGATAAAACATCTGTTAGAAATTTGGGTGTCCTCTTTGACAGTTCAATGTCTTTCGAGCATCACTCTAAACTGTTGGTTAGAAACTGTTTTTATCACCTCAGGAACATCTCAAAACTCAGACTACTGGTGTCAAAAGCAGAACTTGAGATGATTATCCATGCTTTTATCTCTTCACGTTTGGACTACTGCAACAGCCTTTTTATTTGTTCAAAACTCTGGATCGTCTCCAGACAGTGCAAAACGCCGCAGCCAGACTTTTAACTAGCACAAATAGAAGATCAGACATTCCAGTTT
The DNA here is from genome assembly GCA_900302755.1 of Chromis chromis. NCBI lineage: Eukaryota > Metazoa > Chordata > Actinopteri > Pomacentridae > Chromis > Chromis chromis. Next base: position 10,726 of record OMNN01071517.1, on the reverse strand, counting down.
TAGCTTCTCTTCATTGGTTGCCAGTAAATTTTAGAATTCATTTTAAAATTTTAGTTTTAACTTTTAGGGACCTACATGGTCAAGCTCCACAGTATATCTCTGACCTGCTGCAACCACATTCTTCCTCTCGTGTTGTGAGGTCAGCAGGACAGAATTTGCTGTTCGTCCCACGCACTCACTTTAAAACTTGTGGTGACGGGCATTTCAGGCAGTGGCACCAAGACTGTGGAACTCTCTGCTGCTGGCTCTACACTGCACTAACTCCATTGACTCCTTTAAAATGCAGCTAAAGACACTTTTATACAGACAAGCTTTTAATTAACCTCTTTTATTAACTTGGTGTTTACATTGTATTTTCTTTTGCCTTATTTTGAAGGACTGTGTTGTATTGTATCTTTTGTAAATCACTGTTTGTTCTGTTTTTGTGAGGCACTGTGTTTTTACTGTAAAGCACAAGTGATTTCTATCTATGAAAGGTGCTATATAAATAAAATCTACTTACTTAAATTTACTTAAACTACAACCTATAGCATGATTGCTGTGAGCATGTTAGCACACTGATGATACTATCTTGTTTAGATGAGCTGAAAAGATTGTTAAAAGTTGTTTAAACATCAGTAACATTAAACTGAATTCCCATCTTTAATGAGGCTCATCCCCATTAAATTTTAAATTTGGACCACATCTGATCCCAAAACAAAATCATGGCAGTGAAACCAGATGCCCGAGGGATCTTGGCCCTTTCACAGAACCCCAGATTTAACCCTATTCTGTGTGTCGCTCTGACAGGCTGACATAATATAACACAACTTTATGGGCTATAATAAAACATGTAATGCTGAATAAACAGGGCTGATTATTTTTAGTGGGACTGCAAAGCATAAAAAACAAACCATAAAGTGCACATCTGCCTTCTCTCACATCATCTCCCTGCTCCTTTCTTTCATGCCATTTTTCTTTCTTTTTTTTTTTTTTACATTTACAGCATACATATTGATTGGGGTGGGGGGCGGGGGCTCGCATTGCAGCGTTGACCATATTTATCCCGCCTCATCAGGCCAATTAGTAGCAGGATGATAAGCTGCTGCAGCACCGGTGTCCCTCAGCTCTCTCTGATGAGTCTGGGGCTAATTGGGGTCAAGGTTGGGTTTAAGGCTGCGGTGAGTTAGAGCAGAAAGCGCAAGCCGGGGCTAATCTAATCAGGTGCACCATCAGACCACAGTCTAATCGTGTCATTTAGTGAGCAGTTAGATGTATATTAGGGACTGAAATAGTCCCCTATTACCACATGCCCCCACACTAAGAGCGGAACATGCATTTTTGTGCACAGGAGTGTGAGTGTGCTTCGGTGAGTGTGCGAGAGCGTTTGAGTTAAGTGCAATCATCATCCTGCGCCTGCCACCATCAGAGCTATCAAAGGCCCATCTGGGAAGCATGCGTGCACATGTGCGAGCGTGCACGTGTTTGCCGTGCGTGTGTGTGTGCGCACACAGCAGTCGCAGATCCTTCAGTGAAGAGCCCAGGTGTTCCTGTTGAAGTGTTAATTAGATTAGTGCAGATCAAACGGGGGTGCCGTTCGCTGGGGAGTAGAGGTGGCAGGGCCATCCCGCCGGGGCGCCGCTTCCAAATACTCCACGTCACCCGCCAATTAGGACGAATTAATCATTAGCTGGACGCGTTTGATTGGTCCCCCTGAACTGCGTGGTGATTCGATAAGTGGGAGTATGCAGATTTCGGTATAGGAGCAGAGTGGGCATGATACGGTGAAAAAACAGGAATGTTTTACACCGATGAGCCGAAACATGAAGATCGCTCACAGAAAAAGGTGATTATCTGGTAAGAATGGCTCATATCAAGGCCTGGACACAACCTGAGCAACTTTAAGAAGTGCCAGGTCATTATGGCCAGATGATTGTGTTGGAGCATCACTGAAATGGCAAAGATGATGGAATGCTCTCGGTCAGGAGTGACGAGTATCCACTGATAGTGATGAGAGGGGGAACAACCACCCAACCAGTGGCAGGGCGCTGAAGCAAGTCTGATCTGTGGAAGCTCCAGTTTAATGCTTTATACCAGATGCAGACCAGCAGTATTTTAAGGAGCAGTGGTCATAGTGTTCACGAGGGTCAGCCCTAGCTTCCAGATATTACGTTCTTATACAACTGAAATATACTTCATTATGTTTGGAGAGAAATTTAATTGTCTGCCAGATTATATCTATTTCAAATCAGCATTACCATTTATTGCATTGCTTTACTGTCTCTCCTTTTAGGCCATACAATCATACATTAGATGTGGTGGGACGTGTCACTCTGGCAACCCAGACAATGGAGGAGAAGCTTCAAACATTGGGTTGTATTTGAACCAAACTGTGCTTTTTTCCTAAACCTAACCATTAGATGTTGATGCCTAAACTTAACCAAGCTTCCAACAAGTAGTTGTAGGTGTTGACCAAAGATATAAGATAGAAAAAAACCTTTCTTTGAAAACGTAAAGGCAGTTCCATTGTAAAGGAATATCATGTTGGGAGACGGTGTTGTCAGATGTTGCTGCAGGTGTGAGCTTGTCATAAAATGAAGGATAGTTACTGTTAGTGTCAGATTAGAGAGCTGTGTAATTACATCATAAGATTTAGTTTCCACTTACACCACCAGCTGAAACAAATGTGACAAATGAAAGAAAAAAAGTAACTAACGTGTCTAAACTTTAACAGAGCCACCTTTAGTCTCAAGAATGCACTGAGAATGTTGTTTAAAAGTTACTGTATACATTTTACTGTATATGGTGACCCTGCTGAACAAACGTTTCATCCTACATAACCTCCCAGTATAATTACATTTTCTCCTGGAGCTGAAAATGGAAATAAATGCACCTGAGATGTTAATTATAATCATGAACCACATTAAGTATTGATAGATTTTTATCCTGGTGTATATCATGTATTGTTTTCTTTGAATGACATGCCTGAATAAAGCAAATTGAGCTTAGTCAGTTGTGCTTGTGGGAAAATTTATTAAAGAGTCATTCCATGCCAGTTCACCTAGGGCCTCCCAGTTGAGGTCATGGATTTTCTTGAAATAAATCATGCAAAAACTTCTACCTAAACCATTGAATCTTGCAAAAATCCCACAGCTCTACTCCAAATACTTTCTGAGTTATGAATTTTTGAAAATAGGCTCTCAGCAATTCTTTTAAAGCATCTTTAAAGCCTCACCAATCGCTTATTTTTCACAGGATTTGGCTGATTTTTTTTACTGAATATCCCAGAAACCTCAAGAAAAAGTTGGAACTTGTAATCATGTCAATAGCTTATGAATGCCATTTGGTGCTACATTAAAAACTGACTGCCACAGTTCTTCCTAAAATTTGTTTCGGAGCTGGAAAATTTTAACAGTATTTTTCAGGAAGGATTGTTTTGATGTCTTTGAAACTTTTCTAAGGGACTTATAAAATTAAAGATGTTATATTACTCCTTCATTACAACATTTTATGAAAATGACACATTTTTCGTAGTTTTCAGTGGCTTTAACATCACATTTGGTGGCTTTAATTGTCCAGTTAATATTTGTATTATGTTGATTTCAGGGTTTTATATGTCTGTATGGTACCTGTTGAGCTATTTTGTCATTAGTTCAGGAAATAAACAATTGTAGTGGTTTTGGTCATTGTGTAATAGATGATTCATCTTGCTCCGTGTGTCTGGATAAGATTATATTTCGTAAGTTTATCAACTTGTAGCATTTTTGACAAAGCTGTGGACTGATTGATTGAGAATGGCATGAACAGAGCTGATTAC